>APFE030385892.1:0-15969 GCA_000404065.3 Pinus taeda | reverse complement strand
TTGTAAACCGTAACGCACCGAACACAGCATTCGGGAAGATTGACTACAGTACGGCAAGTCCTTGGTTCTCATATGATTGCCAAGGTGTATAAGCAGTTTTACGGGTTGCTTGGTTAACCTTTTGCCTAGAACTTCCAGAGTAGTCAGCTTTTGATCCTTTTCAGACTGTCTAACAGAAAAGGTGCCAGCGAGCGTCTTGTCACTTCGTGCTCGTTAAACATTCGAAGACGATAGAGTCATCTTTTCGTCCTTTTCTCGACTCTTGAAACATGAAAAGGTCAAGTTCAGTTCCTGCGTCTTAAAATTCATTTGGCCGATAACATTACCTGGTTAGATCTTGTGTGCGTTAGCTTGAGTAGGTCTCTTTTGCTATGGTAACTTTTCCAGGGTTCACCAACCCAAATTCCCCTCCTGATGGGAATCCTAGTCATTTCCCTCCTCTTGGGAATGTTGGTGCTCCTTATATGGCAACGTTATCCCTTCCGGGGCTAATTGTCGGGTTGCCTGTTTGGTTGTTTTCAACCTCTTTGGTCCCTACCGTCGGCTGATACTCCATCAATCCCTCCACCTGCACAACATCATGTTGAACCTAAGGTGGACCTCTCTCCTTCAACACCTACTTCTACGTCTCCTTCTTGTACTTCGCCTGGTGAAAGTCGCGATTCGAATAACCAGGTGGCTAAGAAGAAGAAGAAGAGCAACAAGAAGAAGAAGTCTCCTAAGGGAGAGGTTACAAATATAACTGTTGCTCCCTCAAGTACACCTGAAGTTGGGCCCCCTTCCGCTCCTCCGCGGAAGGTTAAGTTTCCTTGTCGATTATGCAAGGAGGACCATCTTCTTCATGATTGTCCTGGTATTCCCAGGATCTTAGAAGTATGGTCTCGCAATCTGGCCCACCCCTCATCATCCTCTAAGGATCACGGTGATGCTACCTCTTCAGTTGGGAATGGCAAGGGAAAAGGGAAGATTCGAATCTCCTGCAGAATTTGTGAAGGCAATCACCCCCTTTACCTTTGTCCACTCATGGATAAAGCCTCCATTGTTTTGGAAAGTCTCCCAACCCCCTCGCCCCAACTCCCTGTTGGATATCAATGTCTTTCTGCAGCCGCAGATCATTCGCCTCCTGACAATGAGATTGGTTCACATTCTTCTCTTGTCCAGGCCCCTCTTCTCGAACCTGGCTGTGTCCAGTCTGTTCCAGACCAACCATTGGTCGGAAAGAGTGTCGACCGGAGTTCACCTCCTGTCAACCACTCTGTTTCAGAAGAGCCAATTTCCCATGTTCTTCTCGTCTCATCGGATTCTCCTGAGCTCGATGATGGTTTTCCCCTCCCATCCTCTCCGAAGAACTGTGATTCGGTTCCTTCCGAGCAGGGGGGTGACCATATGGTTCCCCCACCAAGTAGTTCGGTCATTTCCTTCGATTGGAGTTGTTTGACTACCCCTCCCCTTCCATCCCATGTGCCTTCTGGGTCACCGCCTATGCCTCCCATATGGCGTTGCCTGGCACTGTGTTAGATGAAGGAGCATCGGTTAGTCTTATGCCCGTTACTACTTGGCTGGCTTTGGGTTCCCCATCGCTTGTACCTGTCGCACCAAATCTCACCGCTTTTAACGGAGGAACGAGTCAACCATTAGGGATCCTTCCAAAGTTCCCTATCACTTTGGGAGGCAAGACTGTCTATATAGACGTCTCGGTTACCCAAGGTTCCTTAGACTTCAGTCTTCTCCTTGGTCGTGACTATGTGTATGCCATGGGAGCCCTTGTTTCTTCACTTTTCCGTGTGGTTTGGTTTCCACACGATGGAAGAATAGTGAAAATGGATCAATTATCGTTCGTTCGTCCATGAGCCCCTCCGGCACAATTTCTCTTCCCTCTTGGTTCTCATCCACTCGTTGTATCTGTCTCACCCCAGATCAACTACGTGGCCACCTCTCCCGTGCCTATATCCAGCAATGCCGCCGTCGTGCATAGTGTCCTGGGGGCATTGGGTCCTAACTTCCGAGACATTGACCTCCCACCGGGAGCGCCACTCTTGGAAGCCCCGACTTCTTGTTCATTATGATGAAGTTCGGGCGGAGCATAGTTCATTTCCTATGTCAAGCTCCCTAAAAAATGAAATTAGGTCTGGGCAGAGCATAGTTCATTTCCTATGTCAAGCTCCCTAAAAAATGAAATTAGGTTTGGGCGGAGCATATTTAACTTTCCTATGTCCAGCTCCCTAAAAAATGAAATTAGGTTCGGGCGGAGCATGGTTCACTTTCCTATGTCAAGCTCCCTAAAAAATGAAATTAGGTCTGCTCCGAGCATAGTTCCTGATCTTGTGTCAAGCTCGTTAAAAAATGAAACCAGGGTTATGAGGATAGTTCTTTTACTGTGTCAACCTCATTAAAAAATGAAACAACTCCCTTTCCAAATCGAGTCTTGTACTTAAGATCTCGTAAAATACAAGTCGAGTCTTTCCAAGATCTTGAAATTGAACCTTCATTCCATCTACTTTGTTGAATGCCATGAAGCTTGGGGGGCATGCGAACTTATAACAAGCATAGTTTTTCGTTTCAAGCTTGTGTAAACATGAAATTGAATCCAAGCAGAGTTCTCCATGGTTCAAGCTCGTGTAAAAATGAACCCATACCCGAGTCATCTTTAAGCTCTTTTCTAACTCATAAAATATGAAAAGATTGCCGAGTATTTTTTTCCCTTTTTGACTCGCTAAAGAGAATAAAAATGGAGGTTTGCTTTTAGCTCTTTTCTGACTGTTTAAAGATGAAAAGATTGTCGAGTTATTCCTCTTGAATCGTTAAACATAAATAAGAGGCGGTCATCTTTTAAACTCTTTTCTGACCATGTAAAAACGAAAAGATTGTCGGACCTTTGTCGTTTCAGGTTCGTTACTGGAAACAAAACGACGTTATTTCAATCGCTTTTTTACTTTTTCAGATCGAAATCACTACTTATGAAAAGTACTCCTCAATCGTAATGATTGGGCGGTTCTTTCGAGCATCGTTTTATACTTTTTCAGGCTCGAGAGACACAAATTTACGAAAAAGGACCCCCCTGGCGTTTTATTTTCCGTTGTCTTTTCAAACTCTCTAAACATGAAAAGACGCCGAGTTCTTCCCTTGTCAGACTCGTTAAAACTTACTGACATTGGACTCCGTCGAAATGACGCTCCTCAAGCATATGCTATCCCCGTCAAGCTTGTCATCCAAAAATAACCGGGGTACTCGTCATCGGCAGTATGTCGTTCTTGAACATGGCACTGTTTGCATTCGTGTCTGGGTGGGGACATCTCATCTCGTCTCACATTTGCCTCCGTGGGTTTGGGTTATCCTATTTGACCATTCATCTGCTCATCGTCTCGTCATCATGACCCCTGATCATTTGACCTCAAATACTTCCAAATCTATCATTGTGTCGCTGATATGTTCAAGGGAAGTTGGCCTCTGCAAGAATACTCAAACTCCCTCCGATATCTCACACAAAACATATTGTCTCTTTTCGTCTCGTGTCGATGGTGTGGGAAACATTATGGCCCACCTTCGACAAAGATCACTTCCTGTCGACTTCAACTCATTATCCAGGAAGGTGACCTAGAGACTCCCTTCGGGTACCTTAGAGCCTGCATGCCTCAATGGCAGGTTCTTCGTGTTCGACGCAAGGTTTTCATCATTGACCTCCGATCGAATAATTCCGCTGGTATTCGACGCCAGTTCATTGCTTCGCACACCGTGGATTGTACCTATAGTACCTTGAGGACCATTTTCATTATTGATGGCCCCTCTCGTGTCTGTTAACAGTTTTCATCATTGACTGCTAATCAGACAATGTTCATGCATGTTCGACTTCAACTCCTGTATTCACATGTTTGGATTTGTAGTTTGTTCGGGTTTGGATGGAGCGCAAGACCCTGGTTCTAGTCTATTGTGAACCAAGCTGCGATTTTGTGGATTGTTATTACATGACTCATTGATGGATGGCTGCACCCATACCTGAGTCTTTTAGGATGGCTGCGACTGTACCTCTTATCATCATGGTCTCTTCAGCTGGGTGGTTGCGTCCATACCACAGACCTTCTTCGTATGTCTTTTGGATGGATGCACCCATGCCTAGACTACATGTAATCGAAATATCAGTTGTATCTACGTGCAGGTTCTTCCTGGTAGTGTTCTGGTTCAGCAGTTTTGTAAAGCATTTCACCCCTCCCACTCTCTCGGGCTTCATGCTTTAGGGGGCATCTGTTACGCAGTAATTTGTCACTGTCTCCTTGTCAGTCTCCCTACTGTGTCATGAAATCAAATCCATCATGATCATGCTCTCTGAAATGGCCAAAACACCCTCTTTGCCTACGTTTATTGGATCATCACGACTGTTATTGAAATAACCGCGTTGACTGGCAGATGATAGTGCAATTGATGCGCTGCCAGCGCGGAAGCACATGAGTTTCCCGCGCTGATCAAATTTCATAGCCAACACGTCCTCTGCCTGTACTAAGTCGCGCTAACCAGACCTCTTCCGTTATTGGGACGCGATGTCAGCGCGCCAGTCCAGTTATGCGCCCGCGCTGATCCTGTTTGGGCGAGTTTGTTCTAACAGCCAGCCTTCCAGATGACTCCAGACCTGGATGTTGGCTTTGTAAAGGTCGCCCTCCCTTCTATGGCATGTCTGTTCATCATATGAGCCACCTTTCTTGGAGATAAGCTTATCCTTCCACCATCCATGGAGACTCCTTCTCCTATATAAGCCTCCACCATTGCCATGAGCAGCTAGTTTTTGGACATATAGCTTTTGACATAGAGGAATTCATAGTGCTTTAGTGCTGCTCTTAATAGGCAGTTGGTGTGTTGAGTGTGGATTGCTAGAAAGCTTAAGGAAGGTTATGAAGTCTTATTGCCTTGTGTGAGAGAGAGAGTTGTTTGTATTGGGAGATCTACCTCCAAGGGTGAATGCTTATGAGACTCGCTAGCTGGACCCTCTTGAGAAGGACTCAGAGTCAGAACATTGGTTGTACCTTTCTCTGTTTTTGATTAATAAAAGATAGATGACTACTGTTATGGTTCCATTCTCATTTGTCTTATAATGGTTAATGTGAATTACAACCTTTCTGACTGATGTATAGTTGCTTTTACTAGATTTCACGCTTGTGTTTGTTGTCTCTTTGCATGTGCAGGTGTCCATCTATGAGCATAGTGGAGGATCGTGACCGACCAGAGCAAAGGAGTGAGAGCGGCATCTCTTCATCAAACAATAGCGCTGGAATCCAAGTAGGTGCTCATTACCCACTTTTTAATTGCAACTAGGAACTTGCAGAGTAGCATTGATTGATTGTTGCTAGACCGTTCTGGGCTAGTAGGGATCGCCTCTATCCATAGAGGGGATTTACCTCTCCAACACCTACAACAAGAAATTATCAACTACTTGACTCTCTAATGGATTCACAAACAATATACATCCAATCCACTGAGGCTCTCAGACATATAACCTTTAGACCATGGAATACAAGAAACACAAGGATTTCCCTAGAATCCCTCATATCATATGAGAATTCACATGCACATTCATCCTGAGTGTGTAAGAACACAACACTTAAACAATCATGCATAAAATATTGCAGGTAGTTCTAGAAACACGAATGAAATAATAAACATCCATGGTCACAACAATATACTGTCCCTACCTTCAAGATGCTTAAGAAAAAACATGTTGAAATTGTAGCCATGGTCGACATTTCCATCAATGAAAATTAAATTTCAAATTTAAATTTATAATTTCCCTTCAAAATTTACTAGTGAGCCTCATAATAATATTAGGTTAGTTAGCCCATTTGAGGTACCCATTCGAACCCTTGAGAAGATTATATATATGTGACATTCTCCTCCTCACATGGGAAATTTGCTTCACACATTTTATGTCTTCTAAAACAAGTTCGATGGAAGGAAATAAGGATGAATTTCAGAAGGAGAAAAAGAGGCTAAAAATCTAGAGGAGGATCTATCTTATTCTAGAGTATTGGTTTGATTATTATATTAATGGTATGATGAATATTGAGCTCTCTCTCTCTCATAAGGAATATTTTTTTTTTTGTGTTTTCCCCTTGTCGATTTTTCCTTGGCCTTAGGCCTAATTTCTATGTCTCTTGTTTGATGGTTTCTTGGTTGTTCCTTTTATTTCTACTGTGATTTACTTCTATTTTTTCATTCTTAATGAATGCATTTTCTTATGTTAACTACTTGATGATAAAACTTTAATGCTCATAATTTTTATTTGAAGTTGTTATTTGTGTATTTATCTAGTAAAAATCAACATGGTTTCAAAGCTTGGGGGGCACTGAAGAGAAGGAGAATCAAATTTCTATGATCTTTGTGAAACAGGGCCAAAAATTTATTGATCAAAATGAAGGTTTGTTGAACTTCATCGATAGCTTGATGACTCGAGATTCATGTAATTGAAGCCATCTCTTAGTTGGATTAACAAAGGTAGTTTTGTGGTAAATTTGTGGACATACATTTTGAGATAAATCTGTGGCGAGGTTGAGTGATAAGAAGGCTTAGAAGAGGCATAAGTCCTTGTGTTGAGGACAGGATAAGACTGAATCATTTTAAGAAGCAACTAGGCCATGTCTATTGAGGAGAGCCAATTTGGAGAGATTTTGAGGCATTGTGGTGAGGTGAAATCTATGAATGATGCAAAGGCAATCCCATCTTTGTGTCAGGTAAGACTCTCTGTAGCACTTATATTTTTATCATCCATGCTCTTTATGATCTTCATGGTATCCTAGTTATCTGATCTTGAGGAAATGAAGGACCCTAGAAGGATCCAATCCCAAGGCCGATCTTGTGATATCATTATTATCAATTTTGTAGCTATTTTAGTTTTCTAGTTACATTACATGATCCTGAACTAGTCCTTGCATTTTTTTTATTTGATTTTTTTGTTTTCGATGTTTCGTTTCAAGTGTTGGGTGTGGAGCCTGATTATCTTCTATATTCAAAAGTACCACCACATTGGACCCCAGTTCAAAATGGGGGCGGCAACGCCACCCGTAAAATATTCGCTGCAGGGGGGGTCCAGGGGGGGGCGGTGCGACCTTTTGGGAGCCCCCACCTGGCCGGGGGGTTTCGGGGGCATAGCCGCCCCCGAAGCTAAAAACAACTGTAAAATTTGCCTGTAAAAGTATAACAGTAATTCCTAGTCAAATCTGGGCGTCATTTAGCGGATGATCTGACGGTAAGAAAACTTATGCTTAGTTTAGGGTTTTTTTGCCCTAGAAGGCAACCCCTCTTTGTATGAGGCAATGTTTATTTGAGGTTGTGAGATATGATGTGTATTCTGTGTGAGCGAGAAACAGGAGGTGAGACATGTGAAGAAAACAGAGGAATATTATAGCGGAATTTGTTGTAGGTTGTGTCTCTTCATTTTGTTGGATAATAGAAAGGAAGGACTGGCTGTTCGAGGTGGACGTAGCCCAAACTGGGTGAACCACATATATCTGTGTCTCTCTTGTTTTGTGCGTTTTTTGTGTTTATATTTATGCAATATTTTATGTGTTCCATTGCTTCGTAATATATATAATATTCTAACATCAAGTGAAGGTTTACTTCCACTCCATTTTTGCTTTTGTATTCCTATTATTCCTTGTCTTGTCTTTCTTGTTTAATAAAGCTTCACATGAAATTTGTTCTCACTTGGCTCAAAAGACAATGTCAAAAAATAGAAAAGGGTCTTGTGACACTACAACATTGGGCTAAACTTTAGTCCATATTCTTCATCTTGCTTTCATATCTTTTGGTTGATGGTGTTTTGATGGAAAATATGATCCTTGTGTAAGGAGTTTTTTTGTGAAACCATGACACCCATATCTTTTCTAGGAGCCTTGTTTTTATGTTCTGTTTTTATTTTTCATTGTTTTTCACACTCATATGATCAAGTAAAGAAGGACAAGGGGTTAATATAAAAAAGAAAACTAGTATTAGAGGTTTTATATATGCTTTTCTAAAGGAACAACCTTTTATGTTCTCAATAATTCGATATCCCTCTTCCACCCCTTGAAATAAATAAGTGTCGAAGCACAATCCTATAAAAAAATAAATAAAGGGCGAAATAAGAGAAATGTTTTCTGCACAAGGAGGTAAAGCAATTAATTTCACCAGGGTACTATCCAAGATCACTGGAAGTAAATCAATGTTTGTGTTCTTGAAGTGACTTCATTGGGGTATTGTCCAAGCCTGCTAGCAGTGGAGCAACACCAGAGATGAAAAACCATACTATGAAAATATTAAGCTCATGAATAAAATCACCCTTCTCATGATTCAAAACATTGTGATATAGTTGACTTTATGATCATGTTCAACCGAGAAAGATATGAAGGGGACTATATTTATAATCGGGTTAAGTGGGGAAACCAGAGTAATTTGCATGGAGAATCAATACTTCTTGAGAAACTATACCCCCCATGAAATATTTGAGTAAGAAAGAGAAGCTGGAGTTCTACCAGTGTGTCTCCAAGTGTTGTCACTATGAGAAACACCCTCCAAAATTTGGCCTACACTTGAATTTTGGAGCCTACTGTGGATCTTGCAATCGTTCGTTCCATAGTAACTTTATGGTTGGTCGATAAGTATCAAAGTCAGCTGCTAACACATGCTTAGTTTGCAAAAAGTTCATGAGCACACTCTTTTATGCAATCTTGAATATGAACAAGTCCATCAAGGCAATGCCTGTGCAATGTTCAACTTGTGTCGACATTTAGTGCGCACTTTCATTGACAATCTCTCACTTTTGGTTACGATTGTTCTTCCATTTTTTTGAGTTTTTCTAACTGTCGCTTTTGTTCACCTTCAATTTATCTAGTATCACTTTCATGTTTATGATTGTTACTTTTGCTTGTTTTCACTTTTATAAGTGTGATTTTCATGTTATATTTTCCCTGCCATGCATCATTTTCAATGTCGTTCACATTTTGAAAGTGTTGTTTGAACTTTGCTCTTACTGTTGCAAGTGACGTATTTTTGCATGACAAGCATCACACATCACACATTTGTAGCTTTGGTTTTTTTCAAGGGGTAACCTTGGTGTTAATGAGTCATTATTATCATGTAGACATGTATCGCACTCATGCCCAAAGTTTTAAGCACTTTTACACAAGTGTCATCACTGTCATTACAAAGTGTATATTTAGTGTCGCACTTGGGGAAGTTGTCGCAATGTCATTACAATGAAGGAAGTATGTTTTTCATGCATCTTGAGTGATCTATGTTGTGTCATAATTTTTTCTAAGTGTGTGATCATTCTCTAGTTGTGTCCATGTTCACTTTGGCCTCACTGATCCAACACTTGAGCAAATTTGGAAAACGTCCCGAACCAGCAACCTGACATCACTCAACCTTCCTGAACTATGTACTATGTAGTCTCAGTCCTCAAGCCTTAGCCTTGTCTCTTGGAACTGTGTAATTTGCAGTCCCTACCTTCTAGAACTATGCACTATGCGGTCTCAATGCTCAGTCCCAACCCTTGAGTTCTAGAACTGTGTAGTCCCTTCCTTAAAGCAGTCTCCTTTGTGCATTGTGCAATATAAAGCATATGGCCTCAACCTTGAGCTCTTTAATTACGTCTATGTGCAAACCCATGGCCTCTATTCCTCTGAAACTATGCAGTGGGTATCCTCAAGCCTTAAGCCCTTAGCTTGATTCCTTGAGCCCCTCATCTTCAAAGTTGACTAGCCCTTGTAGAAATTTTGAATAATTTAACACATATTCAACAGAGATTATCCTGATCATGTACTATTGTGGAAAACATACACAATACATAAGCTCCTCTACGCTGATCATCAATATAGCAGCATCAATAACAATAAAACATCAAGAGCATTCACACATTAACACAGTATGTATCCCGGGGAAAGCATCTCGCTAAAAACCCCAACTATCTGTATATTAATGATTGAGTCATGTAACATTACAAAGTACAATGCTTATCACAAGCAATCCATACCAGCTCCACTGTTACACACAATACAGCTCAGATCTGAATCAATCACTGGCTCAAATCTCTTCCGCTGCTTGCCTGCCTTCGCTGCTCAATACCTGCACAAGAACCGGTGATAATTCCAAGGCAGCGACGTCTTTCCTTGGCTAAATCACGTGAGAACAAGCTACAATGTGGGAAAACTCATTGGCATACTCAATCCCCTGATTTGTGCAAGATCTGGTGCACAACTATCGTCACAACTGATAGCAATCTGATTCTCTAACACCTGTCCCTGCTGAACTGAACATGCACTGACATGCAACTGAGTTAACTGATGTATTCATTAGTTGTATTATGAGTTAATAACTTGTGAATTAATTAATAACTAATTCACCCAACTCATCTCTAGTCTATTTGCCAGTTAGACTAAATACAACCAGTTTAACAAAGCTAAACTGAACACAACTCCATCAACTGCACCTCCAGTCCACTAAACTCAACTCACTTGAGTTCTAACTGAAGTCCTGCATGGAAATATTAGTCATCCCATAGGTAACCACGTATTTCCTTCTGGGATCTGCATGTACCACATCCGTAGCTCATCCTGAAGTGCTCCAAGAGAATAAGACAAAGTTTATAGTCTAAATATTATTATGAGCTAATAATATTTGACTGTTCTATATTTAGACTGAGCAGTCACTCCGCTGTGGTGTCACTCCGCTGTGGTCTAAAATAGAAGTCCATCTATTTTTCCCAACTTGATCAATCATCCATAAACAACAACCTGCAATCCATAGACATGATCCATATGTCTAAAAATAGACATAGTCTAAAAATAGACTTGCGCCAAAAATAGCCTGCGGGCCCACTTAGTGAAGGCGACTCTTTTTCACTAAGCTCCATCATCTTGTTGCAATCTCAACAAACAGAGCTATCAAATCAGAGAAGAAAAGCAAGTGTAAGAGCGGAATATTGAGGAGGAGCCATATCAGGAGTATGGTGTGTAATGTATGCCCAAAAAGTGAGAGGAAGAGTCCATCGGAAGCCCTCAAAGAAGCAGGTTACGGAGCAAGAGAAGCATAGAGGAAGATTCATTTGAAACCACGAGAAGCAAAGAGTGGAGGAGTATATATATTATATAGATGTGATATAATAACATGGACCCAAATAGGTTATAGCAACAATCCTTGATATGACATTGCGTCCTCCCATCAGAACCCTCATATCGCAAGTTATAAAGGGTTGTGACCCCTGAAACCTCTGATTTTATAAAGGTTGGAAGAGTTAGCTCCTAAAGCAAGAGCGGCGTAAATCCATAAATAGCGAACGAGATCAAGTCGAGGAGGAAACAGATGGAGAGTGTATGAGATCCGTTGGATCTTATAAATCAACGATCATCGCATAGCAAAGATGTGAGGGCGTTAATTCACGAGGAAAGTGGTTCTGCAACAGGAAATGGTATTTTGGGCAAGGTAAAAGTGGTAAGTGGTATTGAAGGGTGAGCACCCGATTCCACTAACCGAGCGACACGTAGCACCTGGGAGGAGAGAGGAAACCACTTTTTCGAGCAAGTAATCCCCATGCTATTTGTCTACCTGAAATCAATGTCAGCCGTCAGATCAAAAGGAGGTGATCAACACTAGAGATCGAGCGGACTAGTTGGTGATCAGGCTAAGCGACAACCGTCGGATCAAGCGCCAAATCAACGGTCTAGATTTAATCACTAATCGCATTTTGGGAAGGTTAAGTGACAGTGTCGTGGTATGCCGATTTCCGATGGGCCGATCCACTGATGATCGATAGGGATGAAGCCGAGCGCCGATCGGAGATCGGTTAGCAGAGGTCGAAGAGCATTGTGGAAAGGGTTGGAGGAGTGGACCCGATGAAGTTATAGATGCGGGCATAATGCATTTGAAGTCTGGCCTTATGTGTTCGGAGGGTGTATTTCTATGTATTCCTGTGGTTCCGATAAATGTGTTTCCCGGGGCTTAAAGTCAAATAAACGCTTCCAATAGGTTTGGGTCCATTGTATGAAAGTTGGAAAAAAAGGGGGGCCTCTCTGATATAGTTATTTCTTTAATATGCAATATTATTATAATACGGCCTCTCTTTCGCATTAACGTGTCCTGTAAGAATTTGATGAACCTGAAGGGACAGAGGAAGCCGAAGAGTGACCGCAGAGGAAGCTGAAGAGTGAGCGTAGAGGAAGCCGAAAGATCAAGCGAGCGAAGAGGAAAAGAGTAGAAGCCAAAGTTCAAGAGTATCAGGCATATAAAACAAAGAACAAGGGAAAGTTTGAGGTGCTTGCGAACTGTAAGAAAAAAAGGGAGCCGAAGTTCTAGCAGAATGGAAAGAACAGGAGGACAGAAGTAAGTCATAGGTCCAGCAGGGTTGGGAGCAGAATATTACAACCAAACAGATCCAAACAGTTACAGCAGAGGGTTGGAGCCCTTGAGGTTGGTGCCTCAGAACTGAAAGGATTGGTGTCCAGAGAGTTGGTGCTCCTAAATTCAAGGTTGGTGCCTTGACAAGACAGAGTTAGTGCTCTAGAGGTTGGAGCCTCACAAAGAGTCCAAGTTGGTGCTTGGCAACTGATTGAAACCATAGATATATATATATATATATAGTACTTGATTTATTGCAAAGATCACATTAATGAAAGCATATATTCATGTTATCTATTTCTGTTATTTTTGTGTTCCAAATAAAAATGCTTTTAACTAGTAAAAAAATTAATTGAAAGAAATATTGATTGATTGAGCACCCCCCCCAGTTTTTCCAACATATAAGATGCCTTTTGGATTGATTAATCCAGGAGCAACATTCTAGAGAGTAATGGATATTGCCTTCAAAGGTTTGATCAATAAATCAGTCGTTGTGTACTTAAATGATATTACAATTTATTTTAAAAAGAGGAATAATCACCTGCATGACTTGAAACAAATCTTTGAAAGATGCAAAAAATTTGGAATCTCCTTGAATCCTAAGACGTCATTCTTTACTCTTTGTGAAGGTAATATTCTAGGCTTTATTGTTTCCAAGTAAGGAATTTGCATAGATCCTGACATAATTAAGGAAATATTGGAAATCCCCTTACCTCACAACAAAAAGTCCATACATTCTTTTCTTGGTCAGATAAATTTGTCAAATGATTTGTTCCTAATTTTTCATAGATTATCTTACCTTTACAGACCATGATCAAAACGAAATCAGTCTATAAACGAGGACAGGCCGAAAGAAAGTCTTTTGAATTAATAAAGCAAGCCATCATAGATGCTCCTTCATTATCAACGCCCGATTTTTCTAAAGAATTTGTTCTATACGATTTTCTTCTGAACAGTCCTATGCAGTTGTGTTGACCCAACCCAATGAACAAAAAATTGAAGCTCCCATTGTCTTCTTTAGTTCCAATCTACAAGGAGCTGAGCTAAAATATTAAGAAGGTAAAAAACAAGCTTTTGCAATTTTAAGTCAATAAAACATTTTAGACCTTTTCACCTAAAATCACATAGAAAAGTAATTGTTCATTTCTCTCCAGCCAAACAATTTCTTATCCAGAAGGAATTAAGGGAAAATAGGGCTAATTGGGTTACTGCCCTACAAGGATATGACCTTGAAATAGAGCCAGCTAAAATAGTTTGAGGTCAAGGTTTTTGCAAATGAATAATTGGAGCTTTTGGCACTTCAGATGATGAAGATTTAGGTAGTAATGTCCAAATTTCAGAGGTATGCCCTATTGACATTGAAACTCAATATGTTGATTTAATTTTTTATTTAAGAAGTATTTATGCTCCAGTAGAGCTCAATTACAAAAGAAAAAGAGCTTTGAGGCTTAAAGCTAATCAGTATCAACTTGCCAATAATGTCTTATTTAGAATTAATTATGATTCTATTTTACTAAGATGTCTAGACAAACCTGAAGTAGGAAAAGTGTTGTAGGAACTACATGATGGACCAGCTGGTGGAAATTAGAGTGCGAACACTACTACTCATAAGGTCCTACATACTGGTTACTATTGGCCAACTTTATTCAAAGATTCTCATGCTTATGTCAAAAAATGTAAAATTTGCTAAACTGTTAAAGGGAGGGAAAAGAACCAGCGTTGCCTTTGCAGCTAGTTAACATTGAGCAACCCTTTGAGCAATGGGGACTGGATATTATAGGTGAGATCATTCCTCATTCTTCTAAACAACATAGGTAAATTTTGACTGCTACGAACTATTTCACCAAGTGGGTGGAAGCAATACCTCTCAAGGTAGTCAATTCTAAAACTATGATCAATTTATAATCACCATGTTTGGCCTTCCTTTTTCCCTTATTTGATAATGCATCTTATTTTTCTGGAAATGCTATTACTGAATTTTCTCTCACAAGAGGTTTTAAACTCAAATATTATGCAAACTATTATCCTCAAGGAAATGGCTTAGCAGAATCTTCCAATAAAACCCTCATAAGGATCAATAAGCGAACTATTGACAAAAATCAAAAGAGTTGGCACAAAGCTCTAGTCTTTTCCCTATGGGCTGATAGAATTACCCATAAAACCTCTCTAGGCACATCTCCCTATCACTTAGTGTATGGAAAAGAAGTTATCCTACCTCCTAATCGAGCTCTTTCTTCACTAACCTTAGTGCAATCTATAGAGGAACAACCTTGCTCTACTTTAGAGTTTAGAATGTCCCAAATTCTAAAGTTAGAGAAAGAAAGAGATAAAGCCAAACAATTTCATGCTCACCACCAACAATTGGTCAAATATTTGTTTGATACAAATTTAGTAAATGATAAAAAAATTGAAATTGGTGACTTAGTTCTAAAATGGGATAAGGCCCATGAAGAAAAATAAAAACACACAAAATTTCAAAATTTGTGGCTTGGCCCATTTCAGATCATTAAGAAACTAGGCACATCAACTTTTATCCTTCAAGATTTATTGGGAAAGAGGGATATTATTCCCATTAATGGGCTAATTTTGAAAAATTATTTTTCTTGAAAATACTTGTCCTACTGTAAATATGTAAATAATCATATGTACATATCGGTGTATTTAGCTTAGTGGTGTTGGGTAATAGTCTCTTGACTTCATATTGGGGTCTCTCATCATTAACATGAAGTTTGATTGATTAAAGAAGAAATTATTAGAAAAAAATTATAACATTGAAGTTTAGTATTGCATCTATTACAATCTTTGAAATCTTTATATCCGTTAATTCGTAAATATTTCATAACTTGAAACTTTAAAAGACCTTTTTGTCCTTTGATTAGTCATGAACAATTTTCTTTAAAAAGTAAGACTATTTTGAATTTTTTTGCATACTTTGACTTTAATTGTCATCCACAACTCTTGAGTGAAATTTACCTCCTCATCCACTAATTTTATATTTTTTAGTGTAATTCAAAAATATTTAAAATAATAATAATAATAATAATTTGAAAGATAAAGAGATCTCATCATAAGCCGAATTACCATGACCATGGGAAACTAATGATGTTAACATTATCACGACTCATCACCAAGCCAAGATAATGGCTTATGGCTGCATAACTATAAGACAAGAGGTCTCATCACGAGTCTGCTTGTTCAATATCATTATAACTTGTGAATGGCATTGTCGTTGTCTGGCCACCAAACCAAGACAATGGTTTTCAAGTAGATAAAAGGAAAATTAAAAAATAATAATAATATCTCTAAGATATTACTATAAGTGGATGGGATACTGGTACAATTTGGTTAAATGGTAATCTTGTCAAGGCTATGGACGCCTGCTAGCAGCAGTGGCTCTATGAGTAACAAATAAGTCTATTTAAACACTAAGCTTCTATAGTTCTCTATTTTATCTTTAAAATTGATTAAATGACTAACAAAGATAATGAAGATTTTTATCAATAACAAGTTATGAAAAAATTACTAAGTAATGAGTTTTTTTATTCAGAGTAATCTTAATTAATCTAAATTTCAAATATTTACATCTTTCTAACTCTTTTTCCGTAGTGGTTAAAATTT
>APFE030385890.1:9028-28958 GCA_000404065.3 Pinus taeda | reverse complement strand
CAAGGAAAGGAAAGGTGTGTACATGCCTTCATGTTTATTAAATTTTGATGGATGGTCCAACAGTCTAATCTGGATCATGCCATATTTCAATTTTCTGTTGTAGAATAGAGAAAGAAGTCTGTCCAAACTGTTTAATCTTGGCAGACCAATAGTTAGGCAGAGAAGCTAAGGTTCCCAACTGCTTAATCTGGGGCCTTGGAAGAAATAAGGATAGTGCTAGATAGGAAATCAAAAGAAAAAGCCAATGGAGAAGAAAAAGGCACATAAGGGTCTGCAAGTCCAAGTGCACCCTCCAAGAAGAAAAAAAAATATGCTAGGCAAGTAGATGGGTAGGTAGATGGGGTTGCAGAAGTGGTGTTCCTTTCAAACTGAATCTTGTTGGTCAATACAAGGAAAGCAACACAATGGAGCATGTCTAACTTCCCTCTTTTCCTTGTTTTTCACTCATTACTAACATCCCTTCACCAGTTGTGATTATTAAATAATTCAAGGTTTTATGGTCCTTGTTGCCTAAGAGCCACATTTTTTGTGCAAAATTATTTTCATTTTGATCTACTACCTAAGCTAAGTTGTTTTCAAATAAACTTAGTAATGTCACTCCTCATTCACCCTCTCCCTCCATACTAACCCTTAACTTCTATTACCTAACTCCCTATATCACCATTTCCCTACTATTATAACACCATGGTGTATAAACCCCAAACATTCTATAAATATCCCCTCCTTGGCATTATAGCCATATGATTCATTACCACAGAATCAAATTGACATCTGGTTGGTTTGAGAACCCAAGCCTAACCTCTATTTCCGCCTTCAGAAACTCATCTACTTAGCCAACCCTTCATTGTGCCTAAAAAACCTTGGTAAAACCCTTTTGCACCCTTTAACCCGCTCATAAGGTAAAAATACCTTGAAAACCCACTTTTTCCGCTTTATCCTAAGTTCGAGATTTATGCGCGTTTGATGCAAAAATACATTGAAAAACCATTGTTTTGCATTTATCCAAAGTTTGAGGTGTGCGCGATTTTGCAATGAAATTTCATAAAAAACCATTTTTTCCTAAGTTTTTGTGATTAACACGCATTTATAAAAATACATTACAAAACCTTGCAAATCGCCAATAATTCGAAGGGTCCCACTGGACACGATTCCCATGAAATATAATATTTTAATGCCCGCCCGACGCCGTATCATCCGCATAGTTCATCGGCCCGTCGACCGTCCGATCGGGTGCTTTTCATCCGACGGTTGATGTGGATATCGGACCGGCCCCGACGTCCGAAAGATATCGTCCGATATCTGTCAGAGGCTGACGTCAGGCCTCGGCCACATGTCGCCCCCAAATCGTATCGGAGCCCCCTCTGACAGATTCCCTTCCATATCAAAAGCGGTGCGATATGATACCGCTGTGGTTTCCGGTTTTCCGCCAATCCGCCTGCCAGCGTCAGCACCGCGACACTGCCTGCGTCATCGCCACGTCTGCAAGCCCCGTCCACCATTGTTCCACCTGTCTGCCACCTCACCACCCCCGTGGACCACTAATAAGCCGCCATGTCACCTGATGACATCATGCTGACGTCATCCGACCCTGACCCACCTGATGACGTCATGCTGACATCATCCGAAAAAGGCGCGAATGTCCCAAAAAATCCATATTTTGTCAATTTTTCGCGTTTTTTTCACTTTTTGCAAAAACTGTTGTTGTGCCCTTTGCATGCATTTTACATCCAAAATTGCATCAACCTGCTCAAATCGACCTGGAGACCTTCGGCGCACCTACCCACCTGTATTCGTGACCCGAACCGTCGAGTTCACTAGGTATTTATCTCTGCAAATCTTCTCTGCGCCTGGTTTTGTCTACAACAGGTGAAAATTAACTCAAGACACTAAAAAACGCATAATTCACTGGTGAATTCCCTGCACCAAGTTCCCATTTGGAAATTGAACAGTCGAAATTCATTAGCCGAGCCTGTTTAAACAAAACTTTCATTGAAAACCTGCATTCTGTTCGCGCAGTCGTGAGCAGAAAACCTAGTACCTACACCTAATTATTAAGAAGGGTCTGCCAAAGACAAGTATTCACCTTCTCAAGTAACTGTGTGCAGTATTTCAATTGCTGCAAGTTTACCCTATCATCCTCTGTTTCGCAATTCACCTCTTCACCCAGGAAGTACTCTTTTTCTGTTGCCCAGTCTAGTAACATCAGTCTACATACAAAACAGAGTTTAAGTAACCATGGAGACTCCAGTTGCACCTGTGGCCGTCAATGTTGCCCCTTTGAATGCCCCTCAGAGAGAACTGGAGTGGCAGGATTTAGCTGACTTGGATTACCAAATCTCAGAGGACTCCTTAACACGCAGCAAGTTCCACCTCCACCTACTAAATGAGCTAAAGGCCAAACATGAAGATTGGACAGATATATTGGGCATTTGGGATTCCTTCCTCCCAATCTTCAGGCTCCCTCAGGTCAACCAATTCCCTGACCTGATTCACATGTGTGCTGTATGCTATGATCCCACTCAGAGAGCTGTGCTTGACCCTTCAGGCTCAGTTGTATTTTACATCACCCCTGAGGCCATTAGAGAGATGCTGCAATTCAAGACTGAGAAGAAATTGGTCCCCCTGTCTTTGTTGGATCTGATAAACCAAGGAGCTAGAATGTTGACAGATGCTCATATCACAAAGCTGAATCAACTGTTTATCAACTCTGATACTGTGCATCATCCTCCTATTTTATGTTGGCTACCTCAACCAATTGGGCATAGACCTTGCAGATATGATCAGTTCCATCTTGGGTTACAAATCAGTTGAGTATATTGATGAAACTGTACTGGTGATGATGCTTATGTTTTCCCCAGGAAAGACTCCAATATGTTATGACTATGCCACCTACATATCAGACAAGATGCATGAGCAGTTTATGAACCTGTCAAGAGAGAAGGCGTTCAGATACACCTCCTACATCTACCACTTAATTCTATACTATCAACATGATAAATTCTCCTTCATTGTCAAAAGAATGGATGCACAAGGTAACCCAAGGTCGGTAGTGTACTGGAGCTCAGTTTTTCACTGCAGAGCCTACCCTCCATACACCTACTATGAGTTTATAGACATCTTCATCCACCCAACCATGTCTCTGTTCCTGAGCTCGCCTCCTCCAAGACTGACAGACGAGATGCAGAGAATCCTTCAGTTGTCCAAAGTGTACAACATTGGGGATTGGTATTTTTACCAAAACTACACCATTATCAGAATATATGGTTGTGAGTTACCCCCATACAGACTGCCCAAGTATGTGCCCATGAGACTATTTTCACTTGAATACTTCAGGCAATTTGGGAATGCTGATATGATACACTTCTCAGGCAAGGGCAAGAAGGCACAGCTGAAGGTGAAGAACCAATTGGGCCACCTTGTTTTGAACAAAAGGGAGGAAGGCTAGAAAGAAGCTGATAGAAAGCTAGAAGGCCTTGGCCTAAAGACCAGTTTCCTCTGGAAACCCTATGACCCCAATCACTCCATATCATTAAGAAGGTCCAAATATAGGCTCTCTAGTTATGACCATTTAAGGTTGCCTCAGATTGAACAATATGCAAATCAACCAAAATGGAAAAGAGGCACACTAGAGGAACCTATCACACAAGAAGAACTGAATGAGAGAGCAAGAAGAAATCTTCTTAAAATGGCTGACTTGGAACTTCCTGCACAGGTATTCTCTCTGCCAAAACCTCAAGTAGAAGCAGCTGCCTCATCCTCCACAGCACATCAGGAGGCAGTCCAAACTACAAGTCAAGCTCCCAGCAAAGGCAAGGAAAAAGAGATGGAGCAACAGGTACAGCAAGCACAGGTTCAACAACAACAACAACAGGGACATCAGCCACAAAAGGAGCAACAAGGGCAAGGAGAACAAACAGCAGAGGCCCCAATGGTCACACAGCAGCAGCCAACACAAATGGAACCTCCTAGGCAGGAATCAAGAATTGATTCTTCAGTCCTCGAAACCCCACAAAGGGAGGACATAAGCAAGAAAAGGGACAGAGAGACTCCCCTTACTACCTCAACAACTCAAGGGGAGAAGAGGCAAAGGTTAAACCCATTTTCAGAAGAAGAAATGCCAATGCGGCAAACTTCGGGTACAGGCATGCCTAGCATGGAGGCCTCAGCAAGTTCCTTCTAGCAAGAACAAGAGAGGGCAGCAGGAGGAGAATTTAGCTCCTCAGGCCAACAGAGAGAAGGCGAGAAGAGCATCAAGCAGCAATTCAAGGATATCAAAAAGAGAAATGAACCCATAAGGCTGCAATTGTATAATCATTTATTAAAAATGGCTCCCACTAACCAGCAAAGACTCATGTCTGCCTATGATGCACATGAGGGTAAAATGATAATGAGCCATTTCACACCAGCCGTGCAGCAACCACAGTCAGCTGCCGATTATATCAGGACCAACCTTGAGGTTCTGGCCAAGGACATCCACCCAATGGATCAGATCGAATTGCACAAACAAACGGGTGAGATGGTGTATGCCTCCTTGGCAGATAAGACATTGGTGAACTATAGGATACAAAATAGCCTAAATAATACCACTGCACAACTTGAGTTGGAAAGGGCATCCTCTCAAGCAAAGGACAACAGGATCAAAGCTCTAGAAGACATCGTAATAGAGCTTGGACATGATCCTAAGGATTTCAAAGCAGTGTAGGAGATTCTGAAGCTAAGGGATGCTGATATGGCAGCACTAAGGAAGATGATAAAGATCCCAGCAACTCATCATCCTCAAACTAAAGAGGTTTCCCAGCTCAAACAAGACAAGGATGCAGCTGCTATGCTGGTAACATTATATAAACAGCTCATCTAGACACAAGAGAAGCTGGAGGAATCAGAGGCTACCCTTCAAGCAGCATTGCAGCAAAAGGAGGCAGGACAAACTTCACAACCTCCTCTAGAAACAATTAATCTGGAGGAAGCTCCTCAAACCACTGCCCCTCCCAGTCAGCAGACACAACAAGTAGCACCGTCCACCTCAGCACCAACAATAGAGCAGGCCGAAAGCCTTGACATGCAGAAGCTGAGAAATGAGATTCAAGCCTTGGAGGCTCAAATGTCAGAGTTAAATCAGGCCAAAGACACTCTGGCTAAGATCCAAGAAAAATCCAAGAAAAATGTGGCTGAAAGAGAAAGAGAGGTAAAGGCTCTCAAAAAGAGAATAAATGAGCTAGAAAAGGAGCCCACACTGGACAAGGTGACAGCTGAGCTCAAGAGGATCCTATGGGCCAATATTGGCCAGTCCATCACAGACCAGTGGGAATACATTGAGGCCATTCATGAGCAAATGGTGCTCATTGGAAAAGCACACA
This sequence comes from Pinus taeda, assembly GCA_000404065.3. Taxonomy (NCBI): domain Eukaryota; kingdom Viridiplantae; phylum Streptophyta; class Pinopsida; order Pinales; family Pinaceae; genus Pinus; species Pinus taeda. Next base: position 23,601 of record APFE030385890.1, on the reverse strand, counting down.
GAGAAATCCAAAGGGCAAGGGCATCTCTAGGCAGCATGCCTGAGATTGCCACCAAAATGATAAATGTGCTTAACTATAGTACAAGCTCCCAGCTGATCAAAATGGGAATTGCCAACAGGACTGAGACCATTTCAATGGTCAAAAGGGTCATGAGACTAAGAAACCTGGTACAGACCCTGGAAAGAAGAAGCCAGGATATGCAAGCAGATATCAATAAGTTCCAGGACAAGTTCATGGCATTACAAAATAGAGGTCTTCCTAACTTGATTGAGCCCTTAGGAAGGCTACTTCCACATGAAAATATGCCAAGAGAGTCAACACTTTTGCTGCCAATCAGATTGCAGAAACAGCCAGCACATCAGCAGAAACAGGGCCAGCAACAGGACAGACCCTTTTCAACAGGGTGGAGAGCTTGTTTTTCATTATGAATGAAATTACTCACTTATTTGATGAGCCTCCTAATTTTTACAAGTATACAGAGGCAGATGAGACCATGGGGTCAATTTTGAGGCATCAATTGCCTACACAGGAAGTCTGGAATAATTTAATACAATTACTGTTGAACCAAAGTCAGTAATTATGTCTTTCTTTTTGAAATATACAAATTTTCATACACAGGAAAATAAGGATATATCAGCAGGTATGCAGAAAGAGGCGGAGCCAACCCAACACAACTATTCGGCCACCACAGCAGCACTGGCAGTCACAGGTGACAGGGCCAAAAAAGCTACAGAAGGACAGAGCTGTACAAACACGTCACTCAACAGTTATAACAAAGCGTTCAACTGACTTAGTGAGCTCGAAAGGTCAAAATTTTCTGACAGGAGTAAAGAGCATTTATGTTGTATTAAAGACTGTAATAACTTCCTATCTACTATTTCTGTACGAGTTAATGAAGATATTTTATTTCTCAGATGACTCAATGCCTGAGATATTTTGTATGAAACACTTCTATATATTCCCCCTCGCATAAGTTAGCAGGGGTTGGACGTTGGATGTCGGATATTGTCATATCTATTCTATTGTTCTTTTACTGTAACTCTCAGAGAAGTAATACAAAAGATGATGGAATTTCCAAAGCTCTGTATTGCTTGATGTTTTCTGGTGTTTAGCTGAAAGTTGCAGGATTCCTGCGTCTGTCATGGCACAATAAGTTTTTCTTATAACTCTTTGTTATGTGTTTTTGTTATCTTTCATATCTCTTTCATGTTTCCTGTGTCCTACAGTTTATAGCAAAGAAAAAGAATAGTTCCAGGATTTAATCATAGATTACCCTGAACTAAATCTAAGCTATTCTGAATGTTTTTTCTTCAGTTATAGTAATAAAGGTGTAATTCTTAAATGCTACCCTTTCACACTATATCTTTCACAGTGATTATTTTTTCAGGAATTCAAGTTTGCTCCTGAGGAATATATCTCCTTCACACATTTCAGCTTGGTGGAAAATTCTTAATTTCTTTTCACTGGTTGTTTACACCCCATCATCATAATTTCAAGTTTGTTTCATGAAATATCTAAATGGCCCTGTAACTCCAGCTGCTCAAACTCAAGATTTCAAGAAACCAGTAGCCACAGACTCCATTGCCCAATGGACTAATGTTATCTGCAGATCACCACTTTAAGTACAGAAAGACATCCTTCCAACCAAACACAAAACAAAAACCTTTACTTCATAACTAGCCTAATATCTCCACAGAATAGAGACAAACCTTTAAAGAGAGAGCCCTCTCTGATTATAGCTGGGCTAGAAGCTGTAGTCCAAAGACTGGTTAGTGGTTACCCTGACCGTATTTCCTTGGGAGTCATAGGGAAGAACCTCTCCCACTTCCAAAGCTTTAAATATTCCCAAGTCTTATTGATTAACCAATGTGGAATTGATAATATGTGCTTGAAGATAAGATGTATGCTAGTATTTATTTTAAATTGTTTGTGTACTTTAAAATCTGTTGTTTATGCTGATATAACACATACATATAACAGTAAACAATGCAACAATAAAGCATACACATGGACAACAATATTAATTTGGAGTTCACCCAAAACTCTTGGGCTACATGTCCTTGAGCCCTAGTCAACTCGACTAGGCTCTCTGGGATGATGGCAAAGTCCTTTTACAAGATCTTGGCTCAACTCCACTATTTTACATAGGAAAAATGGGCTCAGAACACCATCTCTCCCTCACTTTGAACCTCTCGAATTTCTGGCCCTCGACTCTCGCTTTGGCTCTGGCTCTCTGCAAATGACAACTCTTGGGCTTTTCACTTGACTTCCAAGTGACTCCACTTGGCTTCTCCACACATTATCTCTGTATTCTCTTTGCCTTCCCTTTCTGTGCTACTCTCTTTCGCCTTAGCTTCCTGCTTTGGCTTATCCTCCTGCTAGCTTCTTCCTCCTTTGCCATTAATTATGCTCTCTGGCTCTTTTGAGGCATCTTCCTTGGCTTTTTGGCTGTCTGTTTCTCTGCGATTCATTGTCCCTCTGTGGCTCTGTCGCTTCACAATGCATCATTACCTATAAAAACACATGCTGTAGTGTGGCATGATGATCAGGAGCGGTTACAGCATGAATTGGGGCCGTTTCATAGGTGAAAATTGAAAAATGGAGAAAATCCCATTACACAGGGAAGGCCCACAAAATACACTATCGGGCGTGATTTTCGGACGTGAAATCCCATTCAATCGCCCCTAAATCCCTATTAGGTTCGCCATTAGGTGTTATATTGCATCACACTAGTGTATTGGGCAAAATCCCAAATACACGAGAAAACCTTCTAAAACCCAACAAAATCCACTTTATCTGACTTCAAAATATTATCACAATCACCCAAAAATTGCATCAGGTCCACCTTTGGCTGTTGTCCAATCTCCACCATTGATTTGTGGGACCCCTGATCCAATGGTCAATATCCCATTTCGGGCGGCTAAGGAGCACGGAGGTTACCCACCCGAAAAGGCGGTTTTCCTCTCTCCTTCATTAGCCATGTGTCGACCAATGTGTGGGATCGGGTGGAGCCAACCCAAAACTGTTTACCGCTTGAGGCCCACCCGAAATCTACCTTTATGGAATTGAATCTCTATGAAATTGGGCTTTTAAATCCTCTTGGGTCCGGCTTTACCGCTTTCGGGCATTTTCCTTTGTATTTCGGTTTTTACATCGAAAAACGTTAATACACATAATTTCCCCTTTTATCGGATTTCAAATTTTATGAATTGAGATTTTGAAATCCATTGGGTCCGGCTTTATCGCAAGTCACACATATATATGTGTTTTGGGTAAAATCCCAAATACATGGGAAATACGTGAAAACACGAGTTCCTGGACCTGGAATTTTATACAATTGGGCTTTGAAAACTTATTGGGTCCGACCTCTTTATCGACATCACTCATTGCATCGGTCCTGTGTATCGGGGATGGCTGATCTCTCGATCTACGAATTTCAGCAATCGCAATGTCACTTGGTCGGGGGTCCTGCCTTAGGTCCCATGCCATCACTAACACTGATCCGCCGATATCGACGATCGGCATATCACATCAGCCCGGGGGGTCCTTAACTTATGTTATATGCGTAGGCCTGCCTCTGACCCGATATGTCGGGGATCAGCAGTCGGGGGTGGCTTCGCTCTCCGCTTAAGTCCACCTTTGGCCCTCCTTTGATGCAATTCCCTTTATAAGGGTTTTTTTCCCATTTTAGAGGATTTTTCCTCTTTTTCTAAAGAACATAGGGAATCTTCTTTTGGTGATAACTTCTGCATCCTAAGTCCATTTTTTCCCATTCAAGTTGAGGTATATTTAGAATGAAAAGATCTCTGCAATGGGGCTATGTCGAGGAACTTCCTTGGACTTTCATTTTCCTCAGTGAGGAACACTTAGACTTAGGAGTCTAACCAAAAACCATTTTGGATCAAGTAGTATCTCCAATGCCCCGCCCATGGGGTTAGTGATGTATGGTGTAACGATGTGTCTTGGAACTTTCGCTTAATTCAGAAGCCTACTAATATGCCAACATGTTTTCACACACGTGTTGTAACTGTTGTAAGACTAATCTTGAATGCTTGTAATACATGTTACTTTAACATGTGTTTAACACTTGAACTCATGCATTTGTTTTAATACACATATGTTAATGAAAATGTGTTGTATGAGTTGTTAATGCTGTCTTGCCCGTGTTGGTTACCTCCCCAGACATCAGACAGATCTTTCACAAAAGCTTGCTATAACGACCATCACACTCATACAAAATCCTCCGTTGTGTGATGTACATTTTATCTTTCTTTGTGTGTTGTGACTGCAACATCCATGTGGACTTCTCCTTCGGAAGCTGTGCACGTCCTATTGTGTTGTGTGTTCCTAACATATTTGGGGCTTTCTCTTATCCAAATTTGGACTCAGTCCCACCCTCTCTCTCTAGAGTGAAAGAACCATTGACACAAGTAACACTGGCAATCACTAGGCACACGAACCTCACTACTCGAAGAAAAACCAGACCACTCTCTTGTGCTGACAAGAAAGAGCTGAGGCAAATATTTAAGATAATGGAAACCGGGCCATCATACCGGATGGGACTTCTACACCAAATGCTGTGAGGTCTTGTTGGTACTTCATATCGGGGTGATCCCCTGAATGTTGGTGGTCCAACACCGTCAACATTTATAGAGAGAGAAGGAGGGCCACCAATTGTTTATGGTTGAACGTCCTCTCACACTCACTCATCAACCATCTGGTCAAGGTAGTAACTCACACTCCCTCTCTCCTACGCGTGACTCTGCAATTGGTTACTTCTCACCTCCTAGGAATGAACACGAATTTCCATATCATCACCTTCACTCTGTCCATCCCATCACCTGATAGTTCGTGAAAGCAGTCAGACTGATCCTAAGCATACAACATCTTCCATACGCATCGAGGAAGCCAAAAGCCACTCCCATAGGGGTTGTTGTATTGTTAGTGGAAGAAGCAGTTCTTGCCACACTTGAAGATCTAGCAGAAGCTATTGAAGATGGATAGGAACCTTTGGTCTTCTAACAAGGGGAATGAGACACCCTCATGATCTTGGGCTTAGAATCCAGTACAGGAGGTGGAGGGGAAGGAAACGGAGGAGGCAGAGGTTGAGACAAAACAACAGACTCAGAGCCAAAACCATTAGATTCTGAAGAAGAGGAGGAGGATGATGAAGAAGAAGAGACGGTTAACCAAAATCTGGAATGGATGACTCAGAGGCCATTGGCTCTCCCGGGTGCTTTGCATAAGATTTCGAAGTGGACAAAGAGAATGAGCATCAAGTTCAACCTTGAAATCACAGTGAAGGCAGAAGACCATTTGGACAACTTCTACCCGTAACTGCAGAACCTTGAGGTATGGTACGATGACGTAGCATGTATATTGTTTCCATGTACCTTGGATGGTCATGCAATTGCATTGTATCATAGCCTTCTAGCCAACTCCATACAAAACTCGGGTGCATTCAAATGCATGTTTCTTGAAAAATTTGTTGATGACAATACTCCAGCCATGTTACTCAAAGAATTGGGAAGCCTGAAGATGGAGGAGAAGGAAGAGGTAAAATACTTGAATTAGAGGTTTACACGCATATTGAACAAGTTTCCAGTGGACAACAAACCTCATGACTCCATCATTGTTGATTACTACACGTCCGCACTGCCGACCAACATTATGCAGTTCGTCAAGCGAACTGTGAAACCAAGACTACTAGAAAATTGTGAAGAGGCTATTGTTGTTGAGAAAGACTAGCACGTGATTGGAGTCATCAAGGACAATGAACCAGAAAAAGACTCCAAATATGCAAGTAGGAAGTCCCAGGTAGTGGCTAGAAAAGGTAGAGACAAGGAAACAAATGATATTGAAACCCTCACTCGCCTCATCAGGAACTTGACAATAGAAGTGTCTGAGCTTAAACAATGGAAAACAGACATGTCTGCAAGCAACCATCCACCTAGAGAGAAACAAGGAATCATATCCTTAGACAACAACCGATACACTAAAAAAAATGCGCAGAGCTCTGTGTTCTAGCTTGATTGGTGTGAAAATCCTAAATTCTGTTCATTCCACGAAGATCGTCACCTAGAGAATTTTTGTTCAGACTGGAAGTGAGTCATAGGATCTATATGTAGTCATGCATTTGGCGCAAAAAAAAGTGTGCATGAACAACTGGAAGATACAAATAGTGACAAAGATGTTGCACCTAATGAAGCATCAAGTTCTGGGCATGTGGTGAACATGTATCAATGCTCACAAGTAGCGCTGAAGGTAAACACCAAGAAATAACCCCCAAAGAAAAAAGACTGTTACAATATTAGGAGTAAATGGGATCCCCTTACAGTTGGGGAAGTGCAAGAAAAGATGAGACTGTTGTTGAGGAAGGCTTATACACCAGCTGCCCAAAAGAAGAAATCACAAAACAAGTCTGGGAAGACAACAATGGACAACAGTACATCCATGAGAAACAAACTGCAGAACAGTCCGCCGGGAAACATGAACCTCAGTCTTACCCTAGACACCTCGGTGAGTCTACCACCTCTGGACTACAACATTGTCGATGAAATGAAGAAAAATTGCGCAAACATCTATTTTTTCGAGCTAGCTAAGATCCATAGTAAGTGAGACATCTTGTTGTGCGCATTGGGATAGACAACAATGAACAACACAACCTCTACCAGCAAGGGAGCAATAACACCTCCTGGATCACTTTCAACTATGCTAAACATACGCTGGATGGAAGAAGCAAGCTCAAGTTTCCCTCCATTCCTACTCTCATTTGAAATTATCAACTATAATGTTGACAAATGATTGGTTGATTCTCGTCATGCCACTCTCCATTGCCAAAAAGATCAATGCACAATGGAGCAAGACATCCGTGGAAATCATCCAACTCGATTGAACATTTGTACCAGCCATTGATGAACCTTGAGATTTGATCATCTGACTATCTCATGATGGTCGAGTTCACCAGTACATCAAAATTTTTGTTGTGGACATACTGAAAGCATATGGCTTACTACTTAGCAGATATTGGTCCAACAAATTGAATGGATATTTTGCTACGGACTGGTCGCACACGTGACTTCTGTACAAGGGTAAAAATAATCAAATATGGGTGTTATCTGAGAGGTATATGAGTCACAATGTCACTCCCATAATGGTGAAAATGAAACGTTGGCCTTCGAAGAACTGATGTTTGGCAACTGCCTCCTGGAAACAACGCTGGGGTGTTATCCTGCATGGCCATCTCTAACCCCACCAGACACACAGTTAGGTCTCCTTCCTTTCCCAAGTGATGATAATGAATCATGTACAGTACATTGTACCAACATTAGCAATAGTAGTAGAAAAAATAGTAGCAGTAGTGCAAGCACGTCGAACGGTCTATGCATGAACGAGTTGTGGACCATGTATTTCGACATATCAAGGACACAAGACAACTCAGGAGGTAGGTGTATCTTGGTTGACCCAAAAAGCTGAAAGCACATGGTTTCAAGCCGCTTGGAGTTCAAGTGCACAAACAACGTTGTTGAATACAAAGCACTTGTGTTGGGCTTGCAAAAAGCCATTAGCCTCAACATGGTCGCACTCAAAGTGGTAGGTGATTCAGAAATGGTGGTACGGCAAGTACGTAGCAACATTCACTATTTTTCACCTTGTCTCAAAATTTACCAGCTAGAGGTATGATGACTGATCTCTAACTTCCAAGAATTTAATATCATTGTTGGGCCTAAAATGCATATTACAGCTGCCAACACCTCAGCCACTGCATCTGCTAGCAGGTCACCATTTAGGAATATATGTACTGTTGAAATTTTGTATAAGCGATCTGTCTCTGATAACATAACTGAGCTACACATTTTTGGTGATGGTCAACATATACTACACTCCATGAACAACATTGATGCTTTCAAGGACACAACAGCTGATGAAGATGAGCACGAGTAGCCCTTGCAAACTGCAGCTGATGGTGAGAAAGGAAACCTCATCCAAAAGGGTGTAGTTTCTCTCGCTCTATGATTTGCAGAGCCGCTATCAAGGATCAAGAAACAACAAAACCCACAGTTCCACCACGAGTAACGAACAAAGAAACTTGAGAATAAACAACACTGGGATGTGTCCATGTGGGCATATGATGACCTGAGTACATACGACACACGAATAATCCAACATGGGATTTCAGGCAAAGAAGGAGCGAAGCCATTGCAGCAAAAACTAGGTAAAACACATCTGTCACTTGAACCCCTTATATAGAAATAACTGAATAAGTTGTTGGATGTTCAGATCACCTACAAGTTTCATTATTTTACATGGGTTTCTAATTTAAGTTATGTATGTAAGAAATATTGGGAAATATGCTCATGCATTGATTTCAGAAACTTGAACCATTTCCGGAACAAAAAAAACTACCCCATGCCTTCATCGGAACCTATGTTACACATAGTTTCTGAAGCAGTATTGTCATCTTCCCTTAAAGGTCTTTCGGGATACCACTAGGTTCCGGTAGCAGAAACAGATAGTCTGTATACAGTCCATGAGAAGCTTGGCCCACACATGTACTGTCTGCAATCACTTGGGAGGATTGAAAATATTCCTATCAACGGCCAAGATCTTAAACACTATTTTCGGTAGGTCGGGCCATGCCCACACCATGTACATAGTTTGCTTTTTGCATGTTGTTTTCATTATTTACTATCTTTGTTTTTGCTTTGTTTGCTTTGATTACTATTTTTGTTTTCATTTGTTTGGTTTGCCTAATACCTTTCTATTTTTGTTTCTGGAAATAAGTGCTTCCATCTACTGAGTTATGGCTTTTGAATGAGTATGTGGCTGAGATATGAAGAGACTTGTGACGCTGCAGCAATTATCTAATCTTGTGTCTGTCTTCTTTGTGCTTGGTTATAACTTTCGACAGATGAAGTCTTGACAGAAAATATGATCCATCTGCAAGGGGAGTTTTGTTCCAACCATGAACCTGTGTCCACATTGGGAAGCCCCATGCCTTTACTCAGCCTTCTACTCTGTGTGTTAATGCTCATCCAACTAGTAGAAACAAAGAAGGGGAAAATGTAAACGAGAAGACCTATGTCAGAGGTCTTACATGCTTCTCTGAAGGAACAACCTCTTCTTCTCTCAATAAGTTAGGATCCCTCTTCTGCCCTAAAAATAAATAAGTGCCTATGCATAATCCTCTTGAAAAATACAAAGGCGAAAGAAGAGAAAGGCTTCCTGGGGAGAGAGGTGAAGCATGCAACTTCACCAAGTTATTGATCAGGCTCGCTAGCAGTGGAGCAATGCGTGTGTTCCTGCGTGACTCTGCCAGGGTATTGTCTGGGCTTGCTGGCTGTGGAGCAACACCAAAGATGAAAACTTATTCTCTGAAAATCTTAAACTTATGAGCTAAACTACCCTTCCCGATTTCAAAACACTGTGATCAAGCTGAACTTGTGTTCTGTTTGAATGAGTTGGAAAAAGGTGAACCATTTATGTCCATGGGGTAAGCGGGGAAGCCGAAGTAACCCTCACAATGATTCAATACCCACCGAAAGACCACAACCCTGTTGTTATAGACATATTTGGGCACTGCAGCCCCAATCATATATGTCCATAAACCAAGGGCTTCTGAGTCCCTAAAAGTGTTGTTTCACACCGTAAATGAACAAGGTCAGCTGATTACATCATCTCCCAGAATTTCTCCATGGAAAACTGCTCAGAACTGGTCAAAACTGAACCATACAGACTTCTCAGTGCTAAGGGTGCGATGCATCTCACCTGCCACATGCAAAAAAAGTGCGATGCATACTGAAAAGCCCTTTTGTAGGGTGCGATGGGTGAGAGTAGACAAATAGAAGAGACAGTTTGCAAGGTGGATGATGATGGAATCTTCTAGAAACTTCTCCTGTGACACTTGCCTCTCTGAATTCGCCCAGAGATGAGTCCCCTGCAAACATCTATATATGGATCCCTCAGCCCAGAGATGCAGAGGCTGGAATCTTATACTTTTGTAAGGAAGTGCTATTGGTTTCTTGGTGGAATATCATAGTGTTGGGTGATCTAAGCTTTTCATGAGGTGAAGAAGGGCTTTCATGCTGGGAGGATGACGCTGGGTCAGATCAATGGGTTGTAATCCTCTCTTCTACTCTTTCTATCAATAAAGTTATTTAAGTTTTCCTCCACATTCTTGTATGTTTGATGATATATGCATTTGTGTGGTCAATATATATCTAGTCCTATATTTTTTATGATTGTAGACCCTTGTACTTTGAAGGTATTATGCTGCTTTGACTTTACAGGTACTCTTTGAAACAGGGTAAGCAAGGAAGGAGCGGCAAAGATCTGTCAAAGGGGAGAAGAAACAAGTAAGGAGCCAAGCGAAATTGAGGTTGGTACTCTCTGCTTCTCTCCCATCTACTTCTCATCAAGGAAAACAAAAGTAACTTTAGTTAGTTTGTTTCTAAGATAGCTACCCGTCTTAGTGGGACTAGCGGCTCTGAATGGACACTAGATTTCCTGATAACAAAATGGCGACTCCACTGGGGAGCGAATAGCTTGTTTGCTTGTTTATATTTGTTTGATTTATAAACTACAGATGAAGCCTGAAGTTAAGCCAGCTAGCCTTCGAACTGCATTTTCTATGCAAGTGCAAAGTAGATCAATGCTGCTTCAGTCCATCTCTGGGTTTTGTTTATAAACTGAACAATTTATTTGCAAACATCCTAATTTCCCTGGTGGTGGCTCAGGTAAACTCATTAGATCAGCCCCTGTGATTTGCATTTACTGACTATCATTAGCTCGGCCTAAATCCATGAACTAAGCTGCAAAATGTGACCAAAAACCAAGTTGAAGTCTCGTCCCTAGACCATCGCACCTTCTCCTCTTAGCAATCTGGATGCATCGCACCTCTCATGTGCAGTAGGTGAGATGCATCCCTGTTTCCCTGTGTTACAGGTGCGATGATCAGATAAGACTATTTTTGCCTCCAGATTTTGTTTTTTCTTCACTCTCTTCAGCTTTATTTAGGAGTTTTGCTGTCTGTGATTAGTATACCACTATAGAAAATCCCTTCCTTTGCATTATTCAACCTCCATTGTACAAAGAACTGTAATTTTTTTTTATGTATTTTTCGCCATTTACAGTTCTCCTTTACAAAGAGTAGCTTAGTCGAACTGTCATCTTTTGATTTGGAAGTGTTGTAAGTGTCGTTTTCAGTCAAAGAAAAGAATCCTACTATTCTTGATGGTCGATTACACTGTTACTCTTGTATTTGATTTGAATTAATAGTTTTTCAAGTGTCGAAAGAAGTTTTCAATTCAAAATTGGCAAAGTGTCGTCATTGTCTTCCTTTCGTCTTTTGAAGAGAAAATTGTTAGTACTGTCGCTTTGAAAAGATAATTCAAATTTGTACTTAGCATTCTTTTTGTCATCCACACATTAAGAAAGCAGAAAACAAATACATGCATGTGCATTTGCATTTAGACTTCTTGTTGATTTTTATTTAGGATAGTGCATCTAGTGTGTGCTCTCTGCTCTATGTTGAAAGAATCTCGCTTCTCTTTCCTTAGTAGCTAGGATTTTCATTGCAAAAAGAAGAATAAACAACTTTTTATTATCTTAGATTGAATTTTAGGAATTGTATATGTACATCACGTGGTGAACCTTAAAGGAAAACTTCTTAAGAAATATCAACTGTAAAATAAATTCAATGAACATAAAAACGCTTTGGAACCTAACACACAACATTTAGAAGTCTAGGCCAGAGACGTATTCCGGTGTCGTAAAGCCTGGTAACTATCGCTTTCATCGTAGGTTGGGTGATTCCTCCTCTTTGAGACGACAAGTGCTAGTATGGACTTGTGCTCCCACGTACCGTAGAGTATATATTGGGAGACCACAATAGGCTATATCCTTTATCCTTAGGAATCCGTGTCTACCGCCCTATCGATCGCAATGCACTGAACAAAACATTCGGGAAGATTGACTGTCATACCATAAAATGTATTCTGCATTTTTGCGATTGGTTTGGTAATCCCTCTATCTAGATTTCTAGAGTAGTCTCTTTCGTTCCTTTTTAGACTCCTTAAAGGAAAAGGTCCATCTGAGCACTTGTCACTTCAGGCTCATTTAAAATCGAGGCGACTAGAGTCATATTTAGCTTTTTCTCACTCTTAAAAATTGAAAAAGCAAGTTGTGTCAAAGCGTCATAAAATTTATTTTAATCGGAATAACGTCACTGTTCCCTCGTTGATCTTAGGTTGAGAAAATGGAGTCCACCAACCAAGGATTTCCCCTTGGGGGAAATCCTAATCTTTTCTCCTCTTGGGGAGATGTTGGTGCACCTCATATGGCTACATTGTCCCTTCCAGGACTGACAATTGGCTTGCTAGTATGGCTCTTCTCGACCTCTGTCGTTCAAAACACCGTGATTCCTGAGCAATCAAGTTAGCAGCTAGATGATACTAGAGTTACCCCCCAACCTTCTGCTTAATTTGTTTCTCCCTCCCCTCCTTCCTCTTCACTTGGTGAAGCTGATAAAGCTAAAATACAAGTAACTGAGAAGAAGAAGAAAGGGAAGGAGAAGGAGAAGAAGGAGGAGCCAAAGGCAAAAAGGGGCAACCATGCATCATCTAGCGAAAATCCACACACTGCACCATCCAAACCTAAATCTCCATGTGTCATTTGCAAAGGATACCACTATCATCGAGATTGCCTTGCATCCCTCAGATCTTAAGGGATTGGTCTCCCCGTTTGCACAATCCGGTGTCGTCAACTTCTAACAATCATGTTGAGAGTACACCGTCAACTAGTGAAAACGAAGTCTTTGGGCAGAAAGGAAAATATAAATTTCCTTGTAGACTGTGTGAAGGCGATCATGCCGTCCACCGTTGTCCCTTCCTGGACGAAGCTAAAAGAGTCTTCGATAACCATCCTGCTTCACTGCTACGACTTCCTCCTGGATACAAGAGACTCTTGCCGAGTCCATCGCTAGTTGAAAATCTGACTAACACACCTTTATGGTCGGTCGAAGCATCTATCATTGAAGATAAACCCTCTGAGTACACACCGGACCAAAGTCATTGGGTCGAGATGGCAGTTGACCTAGTCTTGTCTTCAGAAGGTCCATCTTTAGATGATACAGTCACCGAAGAGAATGAGAATGACACCGTTCAAATTCTTTTCATAAACACAGACACTGATGAACATGGGGGAATCTACGCGTTCCTTTACTACAGGAAGGAAGTTCGTCAGAGTCGTATCCGACCGTTTATTCGATCCCACCTTCGAGCAACCTAGTTGTTTCCTTCCACTGGAATCTACTAGGCAGACCTCATCTACCGTCTAATGTACCATTCTGAATCATTGTACAAGCTTACAAAATGGTCATGATCGGTACTATCATAGATGAAGGGGCTTCTGTGAGTATCCTTTCCTCAACTGCTTGGAAAGCGATTGGTTCACCATCGCTTCTGCCTGAGATGCAAAATCTGCAGGCTTCGACAAAGGAACTAGTCAACTGCTAGGGATCCTTCCAAATTTGCCTATAACTTTGAGAGGGAAAACTGTTTATCTGAATGTAATGGTAGTCCAAGGACCTCTAGATTACAACCTACTCCTTGGGCATGACTACATTTACAGCATGGGAGCCATTGTCTCCTCACTCTTTCGAGTAATGTGTTTTCCGCATGAAGGCAGAGTGGTCTAGCTCGTAGACCATCTTTCATTCCCCGGCTCACAAATAGCTAATAGTCAAATGCCATCCCTAATTGGTCTTCTCACACAAGGAATGTCTCATCAATCTCCAGTCCGTCCACCTGATGAGTGCGAGTAATTCAGTGATTATGACTGAAACCCAGGGGGCATGCACCCTGGTCTGCTTTAGCAGAAGAACCCCAGGTATAAGGTGGGTTTCCGTGTAGGAATATGACTAGTCTGACACACCTGTCCATTTAGGAAAATGGGATTAGACTGGAATAAGATACCTCCGTCAAAAGGTATGCCTTTCTTGAAAGAGAAAATGCTTTGTTTGCAAATTGAAGGGTAACCTGGAAACTCTACTTCATTATACCTGGGGGCATGCAAACCTTTTCGCATGGAAAGTGAAAAGCGACCATTTATTTTATTAGTTTGTAGATTCTCAACACTTTAAACTCGTAGGATTGGTCGTTCTTAGCTTACATAAAGAAAGGATTCGGAGCAACGTTTCAAATGGTGCAAGCTCCCTAAAAGTTGAACCTATCGATGAGACATCCTTATTATACGAATGGCATGAGAAGTTATATGCAAAGTTCAAGCTCGTTAAAAATTAAACCTAAGCAATGAGCATATGTTCCACTAGAGTTTAATCTCATTAAAAAATGAACCAATCTTCGGTAAATAACCATTGTGAATGCATTATCATCAGCTTTTGAGCCTTGGTCGTGTTCTTACCATCACCTCCACTCTGTTTTAGCTGATCATATGCCTCAATTTGATTGTTTACCCTTTTGAGGAACAACTGCGATGAGTGATTCTGTTAGCCATCCTTGTAACACTGTCGTGATTGGAAAATTCCAAACCTTACCTGGAACCAGCTGCTACCC
>APFE030385881.1:1028-16987 GCA_000404065.3 Pinus taeda | reverse complement strand
GCCTTGGAAGCTTCCTTGGAACCTACACATGTCACCAAAACAACTCACTTTCCATATATAAAGTAAAATATATTATTTTCTAATATTTAATCAAGAATTTCTCTCAAAAATGCTTAAAAATAAATAATATTTGGAAAATATGAATGAGACCCATTAATGGTGAATAGTAGGAAAAATGGAGTGACAAGGTGATGAATAGTGAGTGAAATAATGGAAGCATAGGTGAAAAATGTATGGTAATGAGTGCCATTTTTGGAGCCCAACAATTGCTGCACTACTTCTACAACACCCTATCTTTGTATCACCCTCTGTATGTTGTTGATGTCTGGCCACTATGATCTGGCCACTATGACTACCTGCCACTGCTCACCAACCACTGTGCAACTCTGATGCTTCTGCTAAGACTGTTATACTGTTGTCAACTCTTCATCTACACTCTAACTCCCTCTCATTTGTTGTTGCTACAACTGCAACTACTACAACTGAGAAGCATACAAAATAATGAATCAACTGTGTTTTTGTGTTGCATCTATCTCTTGAGTATCTAATTGCTACTAGCCTCTGCACTGTCCACTGAGAATCTGTGTTGTTGATGACTTTGCACTGAACCTCCTACTCTACACTCCTCAACACTTGACTGCAACTATTCTGCAACTGTCACTTTCGAATCTGACCGCATCAACTGACACTAGTCCATCCTACTATGGAATACTGTGGGCCCCTGTAGCAAGGTAACGATCCATGAGTAGGACACCTCAATGGACCTTGCCCAACCTTTGTGTTGCTTTGGGACTATAACTCCATATTTCCCCACCTCACTCCTAGAGGTATAGTTGCAAACATCGTGAAATCTTCCTCCATCCTTGAGGAAAACTTTTTCTATCTCTACAGATGTTGTTGCATGGTCCTGCTTCTCTTGATTTTCCTTCTTCCTAAGAGGACATTAATTATTGTAGTGGCCAAATGCGATAACACTTGAGTCACTTGACCTTAGATAGGTCCTTCTATTTCTTCTGCTCACCCTGTACCTGACTGAGACCTTTAGATGTAAGGGCCACAATCTCCTCTTTCTTCTCAACCTTCAATCCCTTGATCTTGTTTCCACTGATGGTGCTCTTCACTAGATATCACCTCATCTCCTCTAGTTGTAGGTCTGACCATATCCTGTCCCATCTATGCAATTTATCTCAACCCAAGATACTTTGGATAAAGACTTTCCACTCCTTTGAGACATTATTCAGTGCCAAATGTACAAGCTTTGATGGTCGAAGTGCCTCCCAATGGCTGCAAGATGATCACAGACCTCCTGAACCCAGTGAGGAAGGGATTTATGCCTTCACCCTTTTGCATCCTTATGTTTCTTAGCTTCTCCTGCAGGAACATCTTCTGTTGCTCGAAATAATTTTTATATAGTTGGTAGAGAGTGTCCAACATCTCCTTGGAATAATTCTTGCTAGAGATATGAGAGAATGTATGGTTTGATACACCATATAAGATCATCTACTTCGTCTTTTCCATCTCTTTCATGTACTCTCGAAGTTGATATGCATCTGTAGGTACTCCCACCACGTTCTCTGCATAGGTCTTTAGACCAAATTCATCTAGCAAGAAGGACACCTTGGCCTTCCAAATGACAAAGTTGGAGGCTTCCTCCAACCTATCCTGATCTCTAAGCCCAGTTGTGACCATTTGTGAATCTGAACAAAAATATCCCTCTTCCCACTACTTGGATATTGTATTTTCTACTCACACTCCCTTCTGGAGTGAAAAAATTTTCTTACAACTACTACCACTACAACTGGAAAACCAGATTTCTAAACTAGAAACCCTCTGTGATAATTTATCTCTATGTGTGCACTTTCTCTTCCACTCGATGTTAATTCTTCTCTGATAAACTACTGCAAAACCATTTTGCGCCCAAACAAGAAATCTTCCCAATGAAAATCTAAGCTACAGTTGCCCTTCTTCCTGTTGGAATTACTCGAATTGGAAAGCCGAATTTTTTTGCCCACTGTTATCTAGGCAATCCCTTCTACGGATAGAAGCAATCCCTCTAGTGCAATGAGTGGATCTAGTAACAACCGAAACAAATACATGCAAAATCTCTTAGTTTAAATCAGAATGACATGAGAGAGGAAATATGGCCTACCTCACTCCTATGCGGTCGTTTTTCGATGTCGATCTCGATCTCCTCACTTCTAAGATCCATCCTCGCTATTTTGTTGCGAAAAAATACCTACAAGAGAGATCAAACAAAGACAATAAAGGAAAAACATAACATATACATTCTAATGTAAACCATATGACATATCAAGGAGAATCATACTAATCAAGTAACTACATGCTTATGGAAAGTAAACATGCATTGTATTAATAATAAACACAAGAGGGAAGCATAAAACCACTGCCTTGATGTTAGAAGCCTCCTTCTAGATGGGTTTCCAAGTCCAATAAGAATTCTCAAGCTCTCCTTTCTCCTTCACAAATTTGCAGCAATTAGGCTCAATTTAGCAACAACATGACCAATCTAGTCTGACCAACCATTTGAGTGTGTAAGGGAATGCATTTATAGGGAAGGAGAGGGAGTTAGGGATTCACAAAAGGGGGAAGAAGTTTTTCATCTTGAGGGGAAGATCCCTAAAGGTAGGATCAATGACTCAAAATGGGAGAAATTAACCATATCCTTATTGAACAATAACCAACTCACCATTCTCAAGGCTTCTAGTAAGAGAAGCTCCTACTCCATTTTTGGAGAAACTGCCTGAAGAGAATCAGCTAGATTTTCCTATCCAAAGTCACAGTTCCAACGCTAGTCCCTAGTTAGACCAAAGGGTACTAGCATGGGTTTGCCTGCTAAAAGTAGCATTGGGCTTGAAAATAGGGTTTTTTGACAAGTTCTTCCAGAGTTCCTTCGAGGCAATTCTTCTTCTTTTCTTCAAGGATGCTCTGATCAATGTTTTTCATGGTGAATTCATTGACAACTTTTGTTGCTTTGTGACATTTTGGGCAAAGCTCGACAGCTCAGGGTATGAGTCAAGGAGTGCGACAAATTACTGTATAACAAATTCCCCCTAAAGCATGAAGTCAGAACAGCAAGTGATGGTTGAATTGATTTACAATTCAAGGCAAGGAATTTGGAGAACTACAGTTAGGAGATGTGAAAATCAAAAATAATACATCATATAGGACATCTCTAACTAGGCACTTATAAATAAACGAATCCATGGCATGGACACAACCATCCGACTAGAAAGGATCATGTGTATTTATCCACGGCATGGACGCAGCCATCTGACTAGAAAGGATCATGTGTATGGATCCACGGCATGGACGTAGCCATCCAACTAGAAAGGATCATATGTATGGATCCATGGCATGGACGTAGCCATCCGACTAGAAAGGATCATGTATACAATCATGAATACTAAATAACTCCACGTAGCCTGGATTTATCACATGAAATCCAGGGTCTTCATCTCCATTCCGATCCAACCAAAGTACGAATCTAAACATGTGAATAGATGTGTTGAAATCGAACATGGTAGAAGCCACCTCATTACCGGTCAACGATGTGAATCGTTAACAAGCACGAGAGAAACCACCAATAATGACAATGGCTCTCAAGGTACAACATCACAATCCACGAGCGTGAACAAGGAAGGTGGATTCGAACACTTGCAAAATAATTTTATTTAAGGCCAATGATGTGAACCTATCATCGAATGTGAACAACCTGTCATTGAGGCATGCAAGCTCCAAGGTACTGAAGGGAGTTTCTAGATTATCTTCCGGGATAATAAGTTGGAGTCAACAGGAAGTGATCCGTCGAAGGAGGGCCATAATGTTTCCCACATCATCGACACAAAATAAAGGACTTTGTAAATTTTGTGAGAGTGATTCAGGATTGCAGCAGAGAAGGTCAAATGGGGTATAAGAGGTTTGAATTTGCAGACGGAACTTCTCTTGAACATATCGGCAACATGACTCTGGAGTTTGGCAGCATTTAACTCAAAATGGGATCAATGGTCATGATGACGATATCTAATGATCGAATGAGAGGCAAATGGATTTCCCAAACCCAGGGAGCCAAGTGACTAAGAGAGGATATCCCAAACTTGACACAAAATGAAAATGAGTGTCATGTTCAAGAGTGACATGTTGCCTTTCATACAAAATACAAGACACATTTACTTCCAGTTTGCCCCCGTTATTTCTAGCAAGTACCTCTTTACTTTTAATCACAAGCTTGAAGAGGATACCATATGCTTGTCATATAAGTTCATCCTTTGGATGAATACATCCTAGTAAGTTTAACGAGCCCTAGGAAAGAGTAGCTCGGTCTCATCATGGTGACAAGTCCTGCGTTGTTTAAGTCTTACGAGCTCGACAGAGGGGTAACTCAACATCTTTTTCATGTTTAGAGAGTTTTAAAAAGAATTCGAAAAGAAAACTCCAGATATCCCTTTTCGTAGATAGTCTCTTAAGTCTAAAAATATATAAAACAATACTCAAGAGAACCTCTTAGCCATGTTCGACTAAGGTATTCCTTTTTCCTAGCTAGTCTATCTCATTCCGAAAAAGGGTTCAATTTATACTGAGTAGACGTCATTTCATTTACTCTTAGGAGTTCAAAAAGACAATTGCTTGAAAATATTTTCATATTTTTGGAGTCTAAAAAGAGATGAAAGATGACTCCTCCTCGAGGAACAAGTGGTATAAAAGATTAGCAACTAGTTCCGGTGATGATGGAACTGCTCAAAACATGTAAAGGTCAAGATATTGGCTAATAAGACCACTCATCGAGATGTTCCTCAGGTAAGGGAAAAACAACCAAGTGAAAGTGCATGATCAGTCAAAGAGATTGTGATGATGGAATGAAAAAGACAAGGCTCATCTAGCAAAAACAGGCTGATAAAAATGGCAATCACGAGAGGTAAAGTGGGAATGGTTTCATTTTTACACAAGCTTGAAACATGGGAAACTATGCTTGAGTATACTTGAAGATGGTTTCATTTTTTCACAAGCTCGATACATGGGAAAAAATTATTCTTGGATTTGGTTTCATTTTTACACAAGCTTGAAACAGAGACAAACTATTCTTGAAATTGGTTTCATTTTTACACAAGCTTGAAACAAAGAAAAACTATGCTTGAGATGATTTTGCATGCCCCCAACATAATGACTCAATTTGAGGTACATGCCCCCCAAGCTTCATTTCATTCACCTAAGAAGACTACTAGTTACTAACAGGTGGATGGAATGAAGGTTCACTCACGAGATCAAGTGAAAGACTAGACTGGGAATTTAGAGATCTAATCAAAGACTCGAATTGGAAGGGGATTTGTTTCATTTTTTAACGAGCTTGACACAGGAAAAGAACCATGCTCATGACACCTTGTTTCATTTTTTAATGAGCTTGACACAAGTAAAGGAACTCTACTATGGGAACATTCATTCATTTTTTAAGGAGCTTGACACAAGTAAAGGAACTGGGCTCCAGGAACCTTGATTCATTTTTTAAGGAGCTTGAAACAAGAAAAGGAACCGTGTTCCAAGAACCTTGATTCATTTTCTAAGGAGCTCGACACAAGAAAAGGAACTGTGCTCCAAGAACCTTGATTCATTTTTAAGGAGCTTGACACAAGAAAATGAACTCTACTCTGACACCTTGTTTCATTTTTTAACGAGCTTGACACAAGTAAAGGAACTATGCTCAGACACCTTGTTTCATTTTTTAACGAGCTTAACACAAGTAAAAGAACTCTGCTTATTGGGACCTATTTCATTTTTTAACGAGGTTGACATAGTAAAATAACTATCCTCATGGGAACCTATTTCATTTTTTAACGAGGCTGACATGGTAAAAGAACTATCCTCATGGGTACCTATTTCATTTTTTAACGAGGTTTACATAGTAAAAGAACTATCCTCAAAGGGACCTATTTCATTTTTTAATGAGGTTGACATGGTAAAAGAACTATCCTCACAGGAACCTATTTCATTTTTTAATGGGGTTGACATAGTAAAATAACTATACTCATGGGGACCTATTTCATTTTTTAACAAGGTTGACATAGTAAAAGAACTATCCTCATGGGGATCTATTTCATTTTTTAACGAGGTTAACATAGTAAAAGAACTATCCTCACGGGAACCTATTTCATTTTTTAACAAGGTTGAGATAGTAAAAGAAATATCCTCATGGGAACCTTGATTACGACCTATAAAAGGTCATAGATTCCAAGAGGTTCTGATCAGATGGGAGAACAATGCTCTTGAAGGGATACATGTGAAGTGATATAATGGAAAGCTAAAGTTCCAATTCCCCCAGTACATGACGCACTATATCACTGACTAGATCATCAGTAGACTCGGGCATGGAACAGGTGGCCGCATAATTAACCTATGGCGAGGATGATAATGTTTGGTTGTGTTATATATTTTCCATGACTAGCCTACGTAGTTAACCAGGGGGTTACAGGGGAGGCATAGCCCCCGCCCTTTGTTGCACCGATTGCGTAGCGGGCGGGGTCACAGGGGGTTTGAGGGGTGCAGTTAACCCCACTCTATGGTATCTAGGGCAGCGCCCCAAAAAAATTTGGTTTTGGATCTTATGTTGGGTTGAGCGGACCTACCTATGGTTTTGTGCATGATTTTTGCACATGGTTTTGGACGCAATGGTTTTCAGTCCATGGTTTTGGACGCGATGGTTTTCAGTCCATGGTATTGGATGCTTCAGCATGTATAAATATGTATTGTAACATTGAAAGGAACATAATGAAAAAGCAAGCTGATATTCCCAGTTTTGGGATCCAAGGGAAAATCTTTGTGTATATGTGTTTTATGTGTTATGCTCTCGCATTGTTTATTTTCTGTGTTTTAGAATTCGTATGCAGGTAATTTTTATACAGGGTTAAAACCTACATTTGGTATCAACGCTATTTTGGCTTCAAGGGGATGCCTTTGTTGCTGAGAGGTTTCGCTCGGGCCTGTGGTAGACCTTGTTCAGTGGGATATCTCCGGGATCGATTCTGGTGGTGAAAGAAGATGGTGAGCAGTGGAAAGATAGAGATCGAGAAATTTAATGGTCAGAGTTTTGAGTTATGGAAACTCAAGATGGAGGATCTGTTGATGGATAAATATTAGTGGGTCGTAGTAGATCCAAGTACTAAACCAACGGGAGTGTCCGATGAAGAATGGAAGAATTTGGATCACCTTCTGATCCAACTGTGACGCCAATGCCTCACCTTCTGATCCTTCCAAGGATCCCTTCTTGGTTTTCTTCATGGGACAATTTGTAGCAAAATGGCCCACCTCATGACAATGAAAGCATCGCACTTTCGATTTGTCAAACTTCTTCTCACCACAGGAAGAACTCGATTTGGGATGAGAATCCTTCTCCTTCCCTTTCTTTGCCTTACTCACTAAGGCACAATTTTCTTCATCCTCCTTGGATGAAGAACCATCTCTGGTGCTTCTCCTTATCTCCTCCTGCATCAGATCCGACCAAAGTCGTTTCCAATCTGGCAGTTTCTCTCTTCCATTTACCGAGTCTTGGTAGTTATGCCAACTCTTAGGAAGAACGAGGAGAGCAAGACTCACCATGTCATCATCGGTTGTCGTGATCCCTACACTTCCAAGCTCATCCCTATAGGTGGTGAGCTTGTTCAAATATGTAGAGACCGTGTCGCCCTTTTCACACTTAATTTTCCGAAGCTTGTCTTTCAACGCCAACTTCCTCATATCGTTGTTGTTCTGATATAGATCTTTCAATGTTTTCCACATTGAAAATGGTGTCTCCTTCCCATGGAGACTCGAGACTATGTGGTCTCGAACTCCCTCCAGAAGGATTATCCTCGCTCTAGCCACACATTTCTTCCATTCCGCCAATTCTGTAGCATTAGTTGCTACCGGCTTGGGGACTTCTTGATCAATGAAGTCCTTTAGACCGTTGTCCTCTAATACTTCTTCCATGCGATCCTTCGAGGCTATATAATTCGAGCTGCCATAAAGAGCATACTCGAGTCTTAAATCGTTGAACGCCATTGGGGAAATTTGAGATGTGATAAGATTTGAATTCTATAATCAAGAACTTGAAACTTCGAACTTCTCCCTTCTTTGTATATTTTTCTTTGCTTTGATCACCTTTGCTCTAATACCATGTAGAAATTCCCATTGTAGATCACCTGATAATGCAATATACTAAAGCAAAATACTAGATCTATTTCTACAATCAAACTTTACGGAAGCTTAATTAATTTGAGCTAGATCAATCAGAACACATATAACAGAGAAGAAAAAATCATACACATGAAACACAAAAGAATACTCTGGGGAAAGCCTCAGCTAAAAACCTCGATCTCTGTATTATCATATAAGTGGAAATATGTCTGGATTACACAAAGTTTTAGCTCACAAGCTATCCAAATCTCAGTACAATCCCTTTTCCGCTCATAGATAGTCAAAGGCCTCTCACAAACCTTCTCCTCTGCCCTCCAAGCCACCTATTTCCTTGCGCAGTTTCTCCTGGGGTCCAGTGATACCACTTGTGTGAATTCATCTTTCACACTGCTCACTAAAATCATAAGTAACTGCGCAATTCTGAAGGAGATAATTCCTTCTGCATGGATGAGTTTCCTATATAGGAAAAATCCTCCAACTGATAGTACCTTGTCCCATAATCTGATCTCAATTGGGTCTCTAACTCAACTGACATGCATGATTTATTTATGAGAGAATATTCAGTTATCTGAAGTGCAACAATTACATGCATGCATGTATTAACTAACCGAACTACAATTAGTTCAACAACCTATTTGAACTAATCTAGCTGGACTTAACTCAGTTTACTGAGCTAACTAATTACAACTCATCCTTATCTCTTTAACTAAGGGATAAATTCCTCAATCAATGGGATAACTATTGCATGTCCTCACATAGACTTCATGTTTGATTTTCTCCAACTAATTAACTCAAGATAAATTAATTAATTATTAATCAAACAGATGCTAAGAACAAATTCGAATTTTACTTCTCTATTTTAGTTCAGGGACTAGCTGAACTAGGAAGGTATTCCAAAATACTATTTATAGAAATGCATTTCCATTTTTCATTCATTGTTGCTATATCCAACACTGGTATCTGAGATTCTATTTATAGCATTTCTATTTTTAGCATTTCTTGTTGCCATTTTCAACAACACTGTTGTTGATGGGTGCAACAGTTCTGTGGTTCCTGAAAGTGGAGAAGAAAATCTATTGGTCTCTGGAGAGAAGACCATGTTGTGGCATCAAAGGCTTGGACATATTGGAGAGAAGGGCCTTTGAATACTTCATGGTAAAGGTATGGTAGAAGGTGTGAGTAATAACTCTATGGATTTTGATTTCTGTGAAAATTGTGTATATGGGAAGCAGAATCGGGTGAGTTTCCCCTCTGGTGGTAAGAGGGTGAAACAGATATTAGAGCTTGTGCACAGTGATGTGTTTGGACCTGTGAAGGTTCCATCATTGTGTAAGTCTGTGTACTATGTATCATTTATAGATGACTTCTCAAGGAATACATGGATATATTTCCTTAAGAAGAAATCTGAAGTCTTTGACAGGTTTAAAGAATTTAAGGCTCTAGTGGCAAACCAAACAGAGAAGAAGATAAAGGTGCTGAGGACAAATAACAATGGAGAGTTTTTCAGTAAAGAATTTGAAGAATTTTGTAAGAAGTGTGGTATAGCACGGCAGAAGACTACTCCATATACACCTCAGCAAAATGGAGTTGCAAAAAGAATCAGCAAGACGTTGATGAAAAGGGCAAGAAGCATGCTCAGTGGTGTCGGGTTAGGACAGGAATTATGGGCAGAGGCAGTGGATACATCATGTTACCTGGTCAATAGATCACCTTCATTAGCGTTGGAAGATAAGACTCCACAAGAGGCATGGACTGGTAAGAAACCCTCTCTTTCACATCTAAGGGTATTTGGATGTGATGCATATGTACATGTTCCAAATGAGAAATGAACCAAGTTGGATAGTAAATTTGAAAAGTGCATCTTTATTGGGTATAAGGATGGTTTAAAGGGTTATAAGCTTTAGAACCCAGTAACAAGGAAGGTTGTGTATAGGCGAGATGTGGTGTTCAGAGAGGTGAAAGATGTTATTAAACATGAAGTCCAACCAAAGGAACCTGAGAAGATAGTGTTTGATCTAAAGGAGGAAGAATCAGACTCTACAACAGAGGAGGAATCAGAAGATGAAGAGCCACAAACTCCTGGTGTGAGAAGATCAATTCGAGAAAGAAGGAAGCCATAAAGGTATAGTCCATCTGCTTTCTGTTCAAATTTTGCTTTATCTATTACTGAGATGATCCCAGAACTGTGAAGGAAGCAGTAGATTCAGAGGATGGAAAACTCTGGAAAGAGGCCATGGTTGATGAAATGGCATCTTTGCACAAAAACAAGGCTTGGGATTTGGTGGAGTTGCCGGCTAGAAGGAAACCCATTGGCAGCAAATGGGCGTTCAAGAAGAAGACAACTGCAGAAGGAAAGGTGGAGAAATAAAAATCTCGGCTAGTAGCAAAAGGTTATTCTCAGGTGCGGGGAATTGACTTTGGTGATATTTTTTCTCCTATTGCCAAGGTAACTTCTATTAGATTACTTTTATCTATTGTTGTTGCCTTTGATTTTGAGGTAGAACAGATGGATGTGAAGACAACATTTCTTCACGGAGATGTGGAAGAGGAGATCTACATGAAGCAACCTGAAGGCTTTGCGGTGAAGGGTAAGAAAGAACTGGTATGCAAGTTAAAGAAGTCTTTGTATGGGTTAAAACAGTCACCAAGGATGTGGTATCAGAAATTTGATACATTTATACGGGGCCTTGGCTTCACCAGAAGCAAAGTAGATCACTGTGTGTGTTTTAAATTAATTGGTGACCATGTTATTTATCTGGTCTTGTATGTGGGTGATATGTTACTGGTTGGAAAGGACAAAGAAATTATCCAGGATTTGAAGACCCAATTGTCCTCCAAATTCGACATGAAAAATCTTGGTGCTGCAAACTATATTTTGGGCATGGAAATTAAAAGAGATCGGAGAAAGAGGAAGCTTTGGTTAAACCAGAGGAAGTATGTCGAGACAATATTGCAGAGGTTTAATATGCAAGATAGTAAACCAGTGAAGGTTCCTATTCCTGTAGGCGTAAAATTATCTGCTGAACAATGTACCAAGACACAAGAAGAGGAAGAGGACATGTCTCGTGTTCCATATGCAAGTGAAGTCGGTAGCCTGATGTATGCGATGGTCTGTACTAGACCAGACATTGCACATGTAGTGGGAGTATTGAGCAGGTTTATATCAAAACCAGGGAAGGAGCACAGGACAATAGTGAAGTGGGTTTTCAGGTATTTGCATGGCACTAGTGATTATGGTTTGTGCTACCAAGGAAGACTAGGATTGGACAAAGTGTTGGATATTCGTGGCCTTGTTGATGCAGACTAGGCTGGGGATCTGGATCAGAGAAGATCTACAAGTGGGTACATGTTTAACCTTTTTGGAGGTGCAGTCAGTTGGATGAGTAAGAAACAATCTGTAGTGGCACTATCAACTACAAAGGCAGAATACATGGCAGCCACTCATGCAAGCAAGGAAGCAGTCTAGTTGCAGAGGTTGTGTTCAAGTATGGGGTTACTACAGGGAGGTATAAGGATAGACTGTGACAGCCAAAGTGCAGTTTTCTTGGCAAAGAACCCTGCATATCATTCAAAGACAAAGCACATTGATGTTTAGTATCACTTTGTGAGGGATATGATAGAAGAAAAAAAGGTGTTGTTGTTAAAGGTGGACACTTTGAAGAATACTGCAGATGCATTGACAAAATCTGTGAGCTCTGAGAAGTTCTCTTGGTGTAGAGAAATAATGGGCATTGTAGGGCTGGATAAATGACTAAGCTCTCCTGTGGCCCCCTGTGGAAAGAAAATAACAAGTGGTAGAATGTTGGGTTGTGTTATATTCTTTCCACGACTAGCCCATGTAGTTAAATAGGGGGTTAGAGGGGGGGTGGAGCCCCCCTTTCGTTGCGCCAATTGCGCAGCGGGGGGATCGCAAGGGGTTTAAGGGGGGCAGGTAGCCCTCCTCTACGAGGTCCGAGGTAGCGCCCCGAGGAAATTTTTTTTGACCCTATATTAGGTTGGGCAGACCTACCTATGGTTTTGTGCATGGTTTTCACACATGGTTTTGGACGCGATGGTGTTCGGTCCATGGTTTTGGACACGATGGTTTTTGGTCCATGGTATTGGATGCTTTGGCATGTATAAATATGTATTGTAACATTGAAAGGAAAATAATGAAAAATCAAGCTGGTAGTCTCGATTTTTGGATCCAGGGGAAATTCTCTGTGTATATGTGTTTTATGTCTTATGCTCTTGCATTGTTTATTTTCTATATTTTAGAATTCGTATGTAGGTAATTTCTGTATGGGGTTAAAACCTACAGGAATAACCCCAGATGACCAAACCCTGAGCTTGGGCTCCTTTTCACTGACCTAGGCTCCCAAACGCATGCATGAAAATGCCTAGTGTGGTTAAAGGCCCCCAACCACATGCACAACACTGCTTCCATGCAGTTGTGACCTAAGTTTCCCAGTTTAGAGGGTACGGTCCCAAGAACTTAGCAACAACTTCAAGTTAGCCTCCAGACCACTGCCCAGAACTTTCTAATACTTTCTAGAATC
This sequence comes from Pinus taeda, assembly GCA_000404065.3. Lineage (NCBI taxonomy): Eukaryota > Viridiplantae > Streptophyta > Pinopsida > Pinales > Pinaceae > Pinus > Pinus taeda. The sequence continues at coordinate 4,268 of APFE030385881.1, read as the reverse complement.
ATAATAGACATGAAAAAAAAGCTAAACATTCAAACTTGAGTCAGAAACTTGACCTAGACTACTTAGAACACACTAGACATTTTGTCAAACACATGACAAACATGTAAGCTACAAGTCATGAATGCATATATGATCACATTAGTCTAAGATTAATTTTAGAATCACCAAGAAGGCCCTATTCCTTCTCCATATAGATGCAATAACACTTATTATTCCATACATTCATCAACTAATTGATAATTAAACAATTCATGACATGATCCATAGATGGTACATATCATATAACCAACATATAACCAGAAATTAACCAGCATAGAAACCATGGCAACTAAGCCATAATATCACCAACATAATCGCTCAAATACTCATTTATCATAATAGAAAAATGTCCCATATTAAAATATGAAAATACCAACCAAGTCAGGGACTTCCACTTACCACCCGACCATAGATTGGGTTGAACCAAATCTCTCTTTCAACCAATCACCCCCATGCCATATTTCAAGCATGAATGTGGGATCTCATGGAATGACCAAAACAAAACCAAATAAGGGCTTCTAGAATCCAAACCACCTCAACCCTCATCCATAGTGATTCCACCTCCATGGTCAGACATCACTAACACCAACCATTTCGGTCTCTACCCATGTTGTCTAGGGCTCTAGGGACTAGTAACTCAACCGAAAACCTTCCATAACTCAATCGAAAGTCCTATCTTGCAAGCATATGTATATACCACAAAATCTTTGTCTAGATCTATAACCTTCAAGATTGGAGCATTTGTAAGCAAATGCTTCAACTTCTCAAAACTAGTTGCACACTCCTCAATCCATTCAAACTTCTTTCCTTTTCTCTACAAAGATGTAATAGGATAGGAAATCCATAAGAAGTTCCCAATGAACCACCTGTAGTAACTTTCTAGTCCCATAAATGATCTGACCTCATTCACATTCCTAGGTGTTTCCCACTCCACGATAGATCTAATCTTTTCCAATTCCACCGTTATACCTTCCTTGGAAACAACATGTCCCAAGTAATGAATTTATGTCTACAAGAAACTGCACTTACTAATATTGGCATACAACTTATTCTCTCTTAACAATTTTAACACTATTTATAGATGTTTTGCATGCCCTTCATTATTCTTAAAATATATCAATATGTCATCAATGAGCACTATCACAAAATTTTCCAGATAAGGATGAAACACACTAATAATCAAACACATGAAAGTATATATAGCATTAGTAATACCAAAATGAACCACAACAAAATCATAATGCCCATACCTAGTATGGAATGTGGTTTTTTAGATGTCCGCTTCTTTGATGCATACCTGATGATACACTAATTTCAAATCAATCTTCGAGAACAATGTTGCTCCCTTCAACTTATCAAACACGTCATCAATCTGCAACAAAGGATACTTGTTCTTGATCATCACCTTTGTTCAACTTCTTGTAATTAATGAAAAACTTGAGAGTACCATCCTTATTCTTTACAAATAATACTGGTGCACTCAAAGGTGACACACTTGGCCTTATATGTCCTTTATCAAGCATTTCCTTAAATTGCAACTTTAGTTCCACTAACTCTGGAGTGCTCATCCTACAAGGTGACTTCGATGTTGGTGATGCTCCCGACATCAAGTCGCTAGAAAATTACACTTCTATTTGAGGTGATAACTCTGAAATTTTTGTTGGAAATACATCCTAAAACTACTGCAAAACTGAATACCTTTTCAAGACTTCATCATCTTCAAAATCCTTCCCTTTGTGACTAGAAATATGAACTGCAAACAATACACACCCTTTCATGCTACTGTGATTTTCCTGCATAGTTGTAACCATTCTCATTGATGTAGGATTCTTCTTACCCTGCAAGATTCTCCTCTTTCCATCATCATCTAGGCACTCAATAGCCTTCTCATAACATTCTACTTTAGTCCTGTGAATGTACAACCAATCCATACCCAATAACATATTGTATGATCCCAACAGAAGTACATTTAGATGCGCTAAGTTAAACATACCATTAAGCTAAAATGCACAAGATCTCACCCAATGATGTGTTAGAGTCGGTCTGGTCAGTCCTCTGTCAGAGATCAAAACTCTTTATGCATTTCATGTTTAGGTGTCCCGCTCCATTCTCCCAGTTGCATTCCGCTAGGGACATGCCATAATCTGACAAAGAAGGTCATGATAGTCATTCCCCCTCATGTCTGGCTCCTATTGGCTCAAGTCTTTTGTCAATCATCTTCAAAGTCCATGACAATCAAGGTCTGGTTCGTTAAAGGACAAAGGTCATTTCGAGGTCTAGGTCTAGGAATTCATCAATTTGGTCTTTGAACATGTCCAGTAAAGCCATGCAGGCTAGAGTGAGGCCCTTACACAGTTATGGTTCAGAGAGCTTCATCATCATGCAGATAGACTCCGACTCTTCTTCAAAACTCTGTTTTCAAGAAAAGTCAAAGTGTCATTTATGACAAAATTTTCAAAAAAGTCGCCAGTTGATTTTTTCAGATGTAGTCATGGTTTCCGTGGCCAAATGTCCTGTCATGCAATCCCCGCAAAGAGTGCTGAAAATTGCATCATTCGAGCTAAAATTTCAAAGGGAAAGTGAAAATCAGTGTGTTTTAAAGTCAGTGAAAAAGTGCAAAACTCAAACATTAGAAAAATGGTTTTTGAAGAGGAAAAAATTAAACCCATCCCTTCCAAGGCTATATATACAAATTTTTGTCAAAAACAAAGGCATTGTGCTATTACAAGCCTTAGAGAAGTGTTGGAAAGGCGTGAGTGTGCATTGGTGAGCGATTGAGTGAGTTGGAGGCGGCTTTGGAGGGCGCGACGCATATACCTAGGAGCGCGGTGCACATAGAGGGCGCGACGCACACACAGCCTGCCCATAGTGCAAATTTCCTAAGGGCGCGGCGCACCGGGCTTTGCGCGCAGCGCATACAGATAGGGGCCTAAACAAGTGGCCAAACGCTCCCAAATTTTGGTGAAGCCTATCAAATTGAGAGGTAGGCTCTTTAAAATCACTTGCTCATCAAGTTTTGTCAATGATGGTTGTTTATAGAGATATTTCAATGCCACCAAATGTATAAAATTGACCATAAGAAATTGCCAAGAAATTGATGGCTAGGGTTGTTTAAATGTCTTGTTAAGTGCCAAGGTTTCACTCCACTCACTTTTTCCCCTCACCCATCACTTTTCCCATCCTCCCTCTCTCATTTTTCCT
>APFE030385876.1:12980-66530 GCA_000404065.3 Pinus taeda | reverse complement strand
CATTTTAAGCTTTCTTCGAGTTTATGTCCTAATACAGATGAAGAAAAGGATTATATGTCTCAAATTCCATATGCCAATGTAGTAGGGTGTTTAATGTATGCGATGGTTTGTACGCGACCAGATATTTCTCATGTCGTTGGGGTTGTCAGCAGGTACATGGAAAATCCGGGTAAAGAGCACTGGTCAGTAGTGAAATCGGTGCTTCGGTACTTGAGAGGCACAAGTAGTTATTGTATTTCTTATAATAAGAGTAGTGAATTTGTTTGTGGATATGTTGATTCCGATTTTGCAGGTGATTTGGATAAGAGAAGGTCAACTTCAGGGTATGTCTTTACTCTTGCAGGTGGAGCTATCAGCTGGATGTCAAAACTACAGAACATTGTTGCTTTGTCCACTACTGAAGCAGAATACATTGCTGCTTCTCATGCTTGCAAAGAGGCGGTTTGGATGAGAGGTTTGCTTGGTGAGTTTGGTAGGTTACAGGACAACATCAGGTTACTTTGTGATAGTCAAAGTGCAATACATTTGGCTAAGAATCTGGCCTATCATAGTAAATCAAAGCATATTCCAATTAAGTACCATTTTGTAAGACAGGTTATCACTGAAATGGGAGTCTCTCTTGAAAAGGTGCATACAAAGGAGAATTCTGCAGACATGTTCACGAAACCAGTTTTGTTGGAGAAGCTGCGCTGGTGTTTGGCTTCTCTTGGCTTGCAGAAAAGATAAAATAATAATAACAGGGCATCAGGTGAATTGTTGTCAAGGTGGAGATTGTTGATATTTTCTATTTGTAGCAAAATAGGAAAAATCTCAGCTGATGACAACAATAGGAATTCAGTTCCTAGATTAGCTCCAGGTTGTTGGGAGGGAGTTAATGCCTCCTATACTTGATGTGAGTGAGTTAATGAGGCTGTTAGATTCTCTATGCTATATAACAGGAAACCATTCGGATGGTTTGCGAAGAGAGTGAGAGTTTTATTGAGGATTTCTTGATGTAATCACCAATTTGATTAATAAATTCCTGATGCCTATGTTTGGTGGACATAGCCCAGATTGGTTGGATGAGCCACGTTAAATACTGTGTCATATGTGCTTGATATTCTGCTGTGTGTTTAATTGATTTGTTGTGCCTCTGAATTCCAACAAAAAAAGGCCAACTATTATTTTATTAAAGACAGAGATAGTAAGTTGGCAATGAAGGTTCTCGCATGGTTTTCCTACGTTGGCAATGAAGGTTCTCGAATTGTTTTTCATTTGATGTGCAGAGGAATTTATTAACATTTTAAAATATAACACTATTCATTATTCGTTAATTTTATAAAGCAAAATTATTCTACTATAACAACAATGTGTTCTTAGAAAAATCCCAAAAGAGATATAATTTATCATAACCAAAAAAACTAAATAAGTTTAAAAATCCTTCAGTGCATATATTGTGTTTTTAAAAGCCTTCGACAAATATATCGTCTTACATGCAGATGTAATTTGAACATATACAACTCTATTTTCGATTCCAGAAACAATTGACAAACAAGTTAAGTTCAAGGTATATATTCATGCTCACTATGCATTGAATGTTACTTAATGTTCACCAAATTTAAAATGTATGTATGTGAGCATGTATATGCATGATGTAATATGAACATATCTAGGAAATTTAAGCTTCCTAGCTCATTTTTAATGCGTTTCCATAACACGCATAATGAAGAAATCTACTTTACAATAAATTTTTGTTTTTTATTACAATGAAGAATGAAAATGCTAGAGTGAGGATAAATCACCATTATTTGCACTTCCGCAATCAGTCAAAATTTATGTGTATTATTGATTTCTTCGTGCCGTTTAAGATATTGTAAATTTATTGCAAAATTATGTATTCACAATTGTATCTCTAGATTTGGACTCCCAAGTTGAACCTTTTATTAGATTATTATACGGATAAGCAACATTCTTTGATATTAAAAAATATGTAATGAGAATTTTTACAATTCAGCGTGCAATCAGTTAGAAATAATTAATTTTTACTTGTCTATGGTTGTAATTCTCCATTTGAGGAGTTTGTTCCTACTTAATAAGAATTAGCCAGAATATAGTAGCTCTTAGTTTAGTGTGTGGTTGAGAGAATTTCTCAACCACACTACTGTACGTCTAAGATAGAATTCCTATCTTGAGACTTTTGCTTATATAAATATGTGGGTAATTTTCTTGATGCAAGATAATAGAATATATTTGAGTGTGTGCTATTTTATCTTGGTATGAGAGCCCTGAGGGCCTGGCCCCTTGTGGGTTTTGCCGCTCCTGGGCTAAGGAAATAAAGAGTTTGTTTGTCCATATCTGCGTAGTGGAAGCATGGAAATCGTTATGGTTGTTGCGCTATTGGCTCATTCTGCAAACATTGTTGTCTGCGAAGGTGGAGGAGCGGGACCGAGTCCTCGAAGGCAGGTTGTGGACTATGATTTGTTGACAGCCGCGGTGTTGTAGCAATCTGCGGTCTCTTTGAGGGATCTATGTTTTTTTTAGGCAAGAGTTTTGTGGGAGTCTGATCCCAAAGGGCATCTGATCTTGGGTACAAGCCTGTGTATGTAGTCGTGGAGACTTGGTTGCTCTGTTGTGCTAGTGCAAATCTGAAAGTATGGATCTGCATATTGGATGTTTACATGTCTTATTGTTGTAGATCGGAGCGTAGGTGTTGAGGCTCGCTGATCTAAGTGGGAATTTGACCTACGAACGATGGTATGTGACTTTGAAGAGGCGTGAAGCCTGTAATTGCGGCCAGATCTGAGCTGGTGTGTTGTGCCTCTTTCAACCTTGGCCTGGATACCTTGATCAAGAATTTGGAAGGCAGCATGAGTCAGGGAGAGTTCGCAGATTAGTGTTTCCGCATGCATGGTTTCCTGGTTGGGGCGAGTGCAGATCGGAAAGCTTAGAACGTGCTAGAGACTGTGGCATGCGATCAAGCAATCTCAAAAGCATCTTCCAAGCACCCAGTTGACAGAAGAAGAGGGGTTGGTCTATGTGGCAATGGAAGCAAGTTAGGTGAGTTCCAGTTGTAGAAATCGTGGGTGGCTTCCTCGATATTGTGGAGCAGATAAGCCATCGAAGAAACATCGAAGATCTGCTGGTAAATCGTTGAAGAGCATACTAGATCTATTGCAGGTTTGTGGCTGGATTGAGGTGGCACAACATGTGAGTTCCATAATAGTTCGGATTTGCTGCAAGTGGATCGTATGATTGGCACAGGGCATGGATCCCATCGTGGTGATTGAACAAGCAACACAAGTTGTGGTCGCAATCCCTGTGCGAGTTTCTCTTCACTACATGATTGAACGATGTTTCCCTGGATTTTCCTGGCCCTTGCTATTGCTCTTTCAAACTCATGAAAGAGCTCGGTCATAACAATGTTTTGTGACCAAGGGAATAGGGATTCATGCAATCCTTGGGGAAAGGCACACCGTGGAGCCTACGATTATATAGCGTGGAGGTGTCATTGGTAACCAGCTCCCTGGATGGCACAAAGGCGATGTGGCAAATCCATGCTATGGATTGGATGGAGATCGTGTGTGCAACCGAGAATATGTTACATCTCATCTGCGTGAAGGCGAGCTGGTGTTGAGGGCTGTTACCTGCGTGGAGAGAGGTTAAACGCACTGGTGTGGAGTTCAAAATTGCTACGCGCATGCTACGAAAGGGTAGCCCTTGATGTTTGTAGGTGTCGTTGAACACCGAGGACAGTGTTCCCCCAAGGGGGAGGGTTATGTTACAATCCTGGTAAAATATCCATGTAATAAAGTTAATAAAGGAAAAATTGTAACATTGGTGATGGGACATGTATAGCAAGTTGAATGTTGGGAAAAACATAGTGATGGGATTACTTGTGATTAATTAATGACTATGGAAATATGGGAAGGTAATGATTAAGGATTTGGAAAGGAAAATCGATACTAATTGGCATTTTATCTATGAAAATAATAGAAATTATTACAAAAGGAAGTTGAAAGGTCACAGATTGCATGTGAGGATGAAAATGAAGGAAATATAGGCCTCATTAAGAAAAAGGCTTATGAGGATCAATTTTTAACCTTTTATCGATTTAGTTTTGGAGATGTCTCTTTATTCTCTCTCTGTCATTCTTCTTGGACACTTAGAGTTTTCTTGGAGTACTCTTGGAGGAGTGTGACATACTTGGGATTTCAAGAAAGAAGGCAAAGGAAAAGCAGGGAAGTGTAAGAGGACATTGAGATCAGTAGCTACAATGAGTTTTTCTTCCAGGTACCAAGTTGCATGTATGATTTCATTGCTAGTTTTTACATGCATGGAATATGCATGTGGTTATTTGGTTAGTATCTATCATTGACATCGAGGATTTCCTGGATTGACAATGTTTTTGCCTAGCCTTGTCATTTCCCGATAGCCATGGTTTTGTGTGTTTTACTTTGCTTTTTGCTTTTTTCTCATATTCCTTTGGTTGTGGGTTGAGTTATTAGTTCCTGGAGCCCAAGTTGGACAAACACTCTGAAGCCCTATAACAAATTAGGTAGAGTTACTAGTCCTGGAACCTTTGTTGGAAAAACAATCTAGAGCCCTTGGTGGGTTGAGTTACTAGTCCTGGAGCCCAACAACAATTGTGGGTTGAGTTATTAGTTTTGGAAGAAAAACGCTCTGGAGCCTTGGACAACTTGGGTGGAGAACAATTTGGTGTTGCTTAGTGATGTCTGATCGTGAGGTAGAATCACTGGTTGAGGGTTAAGGTGGTTTGGCCTCTAGAAGCCCTAGTTCAGTTTTGTTGGATTTGTTCCATGAGATCCTACACTAATGCTTGGAGTATTGCACGGGGGTGACCAGATGGAAGAGATATTTTGTTCAGGATAGTCTATCATCAGGTGGTTCATCGACGTCCTAGACCTGGTTGCATTTTGCATATGTTAATAATAGATTCTTTTTTCTTGTATATGATGGGTAAATATACTTGTTTATATGTGGTTTTTATCGTTGTTATATCCATGTTATTTATGTTGGTTATATGAGGGTTATGAGTATGTTTTATGACAGTGATGATGTATGGCTCTGATCATGTTTTTATTTTTAAATGAATGAAGAATTAATATATGAACTAATAGATGATAATGCAGCTAAGGTGATAAGGCATCAATGTTTCTTAGTGATTCTCACATAAGTATGAGACCCGTATGCTCAGATCTGTTCTTATGACCTGTAGAATGCATATTTGTGACATTTTTGATGAAATTCCTATCATGGCTAGTAGAGGTCCATTGAAGTATTTGTATTAGTAAAATTATTTCGATGTTGCTTTTCACTTTTGAAAGTTTCATGAAGTTCTGGATAATGGCCTGAGTCTTGGCTATAAAAAAGTGACACAAAATATGGGGTTCTTGGCTCTGAACTAGCTGACAATATTCTCCATTCGATGGCATGCCCTTGTAGTGGGAGCGACTGGAGTGTTCTAGTCGCATGCATGCCCATGTCATGGGAGCAACTGAGGCTCTAGGTCAGTAAAATGCTAGGTTGTCTCACGGGTTGATCAACTCGCAGGGTTTGTTGGTTCTCGAGGGTTCTTAGCATGTGTAGAAGGTCAGATTAGTTGTTTTGAGTTCGTTTCACATCCTTAACTCTACATGGAGAGTTGAATCACATCATAGTAGCCTCTCGTCACATTTTTACTCCAGCAAAGTAGTTAAATTGGGTAAATGTGGGAGGAAGTGTTTACATCTAGTTTTCTTCTCTCTTCCCTCTTGGCTCCCTTGTCACATCTGAGATGATTTATCTCTAGAGAGAGGAATAATTATCTCCTAACTATTTAGTTTCCCCTAAAGTTATATTATGGTTTCCCCTAAACTTTTCGTGTAATTTTATGGTTTCCCCTAACCTATATCATTTATAAAAAATAATTCACACAAATATAATATCGTTTAGATTTTACCGTCGACCCTAAGCATATGCTTGGCCCTGCATTTTTACCAAATCACTTGCGATAAACAAAACATTTATAATTTTACTAAAAAAAATATTACATTATCATAACTTAGTATACAAATAAGTTTTATTTTAAAAAAAAATTCCTTATTTATTTAAATAACTTGGTAATAGTTTTTAAAAAGAAAAATGAATTTTCCTATTAGAGTTTGAAGTGCTCTGAGATAACTTATTTCTTCGCATCATAAAAGACAACTCTCAACGAATGGAAAACAATTTCAAATTTCACTGCAAAAGCTATTTTTAATATTATCTTATATTTCTTTAATAATATTATTTTATATTTTTTAATAACATTAATTTTTATCTCATATGTAAAACCAAATATTATCATAAATTTAGACATTATTTTTATATTTATATATTAATGCTTCCTCAATAATTCATAATTTAAAAATGCACTACAATATTTAAACTTCGTTCGATAATTCTTGTGGACCTTATCTTTTATTTTTTAATAATATTAAATTTTATGGGATATATTTAAACGTTATTTTTATATTTTTTATATTATTTTTCTTTTAATAATCCAGAACTTAAAGATAAACTACAATATTTAAATTTCGTTCGATTCTTCTTGTGGACCTTTTACATATAGTCCTTTCACATATGTATTGTGTCATAAGTTACTTTTTATTGCCACGCTCAATTTTTTATGCGCATGTCAATCTTCGAATATTGGTAGGCTTGCTTATCGGGCACGATCAACTACACTGTTCGTTGGCACGGGTTGTCGAAGGAAAATGTCGAAGATTTTCCTCGTTACATCAAATCGTAATAACCTTTCCACTATGCACCACTCATATATATATCTAAGAGAAATATCCCGAGATTAGTTCATTTCAATTATAATTTCAATTTGCTGGGTTTGTATGATTGGAATGTTTTATAAAATTTTAGAGTAAAATTGCATTGGGATTTCATTAAGAATGGTGTTTTATAAAATTTTATAGTAAAATTGCATTGCGATTTCATTAGGAAGTATAAAATAGGATGAAAATCAGAAAAAATATTACTCAATTAAATTATATAATTTATTTATATATATATAATTATAAGAAAATAAATTTCATATATAAAATTAGATTTTTTTTTTTTTTAATTATTGGAAAAATAATTATTTCATATCACTATCATTTTCAATTTTAATGTCACCACTGGAAAAGATGTGATGTAAGACAATTGATGAAACTACTATTGTTCAATGTTATTTTATAATATTAAACGAGATTAAGTATGAATGAAAGTTTGTAATTTTTATATCACCACTGGAAAAGATGTGATATAGGACAATTCATGAAACTATTATTGTTGAATGTTATTTTATAATATTGAATGAGGTTAACTATGAATGAAAGTTTGTAATGCGATAATTCATTATGAATGTTTAAAATTTGGATGAGATTTAGATTTTCTAAATAAAATAAAAAAATATAATAATAGATTAAATAAATAAACACATTTATGATTTTTTATTTTCATTAATTATAAATATATTGTATAATATAAATACTAAAATATAAATATTATATTGAAAATTTTGGTTAATCAGTGGTACCAATGCATTTTATTACGTTGTGACATTTTTTATTGTTGAGTTTATCCTCATGACATTGTTCAGATTCGTTGTTCCTGGCAGAATCTTGAAGAGGTGTCACATAATTCCATATCATGAATATGTGTCCCTTCCCCTCCATTTAATGCTGCACTTCCCTCTGTTTAACGCCTCGACCTCCATTTAATGTCATCGACGTTCCTTTTCACGGTAATGTGCATATATGTGTGTGTGTGTGTATGTGTGTCTATATATATATATTACATACACACACACACACACACACACTATATATATATATATATATATATAATATATATATATATATATATATACATACCAACACACACACACACTATATATATATATATATATTGTGTGTGTGTGTGTATATATATTATATATATTATATATAGACACACACACACACACGCCAATTTATAAATTATGTGTAACGAGAACGGGTCATTGTGCTTTCAAAATCAAAGCTAGGTCACTCAGTGTTGGGTTACCTTCCATTATGTGTTAGACATCCTTAATTAATTGGTGTTTTCTTAAGATTTTGTGTTACCAAATATGGATAAAATTTTCCAAAACAAGCATACCCCTCGTTTAGCACACCAAGATTATGGAAAAATGTAGACAAAAACGAAAATGGGGTAGTATGGGTTATGAAATCCGAATGACTAATACTAAAGCAAAGATATGGCTCGACACTTACAAAACTGTCGAGCAAGCTTCTCATGAGTACGACGTCGCCGTGTATTGCCTTAGAGGCCTCAATGTTGGATTTAACTTCCCTGTTTCTGTGAGGATGTTATTTTTCCCATAAATAAATTCAACTCATCGCTGCTAGATATGCCTAGGTATACAATATTTATCTTAGGGTTTATATACCCCGGGTCTATAATATTAGTCCCTTGGGTTTAATATTATACCCTTGGGTTTATAGGCCCATGGGTTTTTAGTATGAATTCCTTGAGTTTATAATATGAATCCCTTAGGTTTATTAATCCAAGGGTTCAAATTCCTAGGGTATAATATCATTTAAAGAATTTATAATATTAATCCTTAAGTTTAATATAAATCTCTTGCATTTATAATCATGGTCAACCATAGTCCAATGTTGCATTGTGACAAAGATTGACTAAATCAAGGTAAATTTAATTTGTAGTGAAAGTAAAATATATTTTGTGAGAATAATTTTCACATTTTTTGAAAATAATTCTCACAAATATTGTCTCAATATGAAAATCAATAATGGTCACCATGGCAAACCATGATCCAGTGTCGTAATGTGAAAAATATTGTTTCAATACATAAATCAACCATGATCAACTGTGTTCACTTTACCATTTATAATATTTATCATAGGGTTTATATACCTTCGTTTATAATAATTATTTTATGATTTTTCATAGGATTTCTCGATATGGAAATCAATCATGGTAAACCACTTGGTCCAACATCGCATTGTGGCAAAGATGGTCTCAATATGAAAATAACCATGGTTCAACATCGCATTGTGACAAAGATTGTCTGAATATGAAAATCAATCATGGTCAACCATGGTCCAATGTTGCATTATGACAAAGATTGTCTCAATATAAAGATCAACCATGGTGAACCATCATCAACCATGTTTATTTTAGCATTTATAGTATTTATCTTAAGTTTTATGCATGTTGGGTTTCTAATATTAATCACTTGAGTTTAGTATTATTCCCTTAGGTTTATAATTCCTTGGGGTTTTAGTATTAACCCCTTGGGTCTATCATTCCCTTCAGTTTATAATCCCGTAGGACCTTAGTAATAATCCCTTAGGTTTAAAATATTATTCCTTGGGTTTAATACAAATCCCTTGGGTTTATAATCATGGTCAACCATGGTTCAATGCCACGTTTTGACAAAGGTTGTTTCAATATGAAAATCAATCATGGTCAATAATGGTTGACCATGGTCGAACGTGAGAATGTGACAAAGGTTGTCTCAATATGAAAATCCATTAGGGTCAACCATGTTTATTTTAAGGTTTATAGTATTTATCTTAGGGTTTATATACCTTGGGATTATAATCATAGTCAACCATGGTCCAACCTAATGTCACATTGTGACAAAGATTGTTTCAATACAATATTGTGTCAAAGATTGTTTCAATATGAAAATCAACCATGGTAAATCATGCTCAACCATGTTTTTAATATTACTCCCTTAGGTTTATAACCTCTTGGATTTTGGTATTAATGTCTTAGGTTTATTATTCCCTTATGTTTATTACTCTAAGGGTTCATATTCTAATTTTATATTATTAGATTATTGAATATTATTAAATTATTGAATATTTAATATTATTGAATTTTAAATTATTTAATAATAATAATAATATATAATATATATTTATTTTTAATAATAATATTTATTGTTTTTAGTATATAATCCTTTTAAAATAATTATTGTTAATATTATTATATTATTATTATATTATTTAATAGGACTACTTTAATTGCTTAATAATTTAATAATTTTAAATTAAATTATATTAAATGATAATTAATTTTAAATTAATAGCTATTATTAATTATTATATAATAATTTTATTTTGTTAAATATTTTTTTTAATATTATTTCTATTTTATATTATTTATTAATAATAAATACAAATAAAATTTTCAAATTAAAAATACCAACGTAATTATCTTAATATTATTTTCTTATCCCATATATTTATCCTAAATTTAATTTTTTTTATTTTTTTTTTATATTTATGCATTATTATTTGTGTAATGATCCCGCTGTTGAAAATACACACCAATATTTAAAGTTCGGATACTTCTTGTGGGCCATATAGACCTTTTATATATGTATTGCGTCATAAGTTAGTGAAACATTTTATCGCGACGCTCCATATTTTATGTGCATGTCAATCTTCGAATATTTGAAGTCTTGCTTTTCTGCAACGATCAACTACACTGTTCGTTCGTCGGCACGGGCTGTCCAACATCTTCCTCGTTACAGCCAATCGTAATATCTTTTTCAATGTACACCACTCATATGTATGTAAGAGACAGGGCACAAGATTCGTTCATTTCCGTGTAAGATATGAAATAAAAGGTCTAGTTTGAAAAGATTAAGGCCCATTAATAAGGCTGACTTTTTTTATTTTGTTTTTTCGTGAGATAGTTTGGTTATTTTTTATTAAAAATAAAGAAAGTTAAATAAAGAAAGTTATCATTTTAATTTGTTGAGTTTGTATAATTGGAAGGTTGCATAGGGAAAACATAAATTAGCACATAGCACATACAATATATTTGTCCTTGTTTTTTTATTTATCACACAAAAATTTGATTCTTATAATGAATCGGTGAGGGTATTTATGTTCTTTTTTGGATGGTTTATGTATTTTTGGACTTACTATTCACTTAAAATAACTCAACATACATATGCACTATAAACTTGACTTTTACCAAATTATAACTTAACTCTAACTCATTTGACTTGATTAATCACGCTCGTTCATTACAATTCCCCAAGGCTCGATTGTGATTTAATCTCAACCATGGATCTTCTAGATAGGATGGCTGCTGAGCATTAATAATTGCTTCCTCTGTCTGCCTACTTACCTTGGTTTTACACTATTTTCTATAGTTCGTATGGGTTCCATGATTTCGATAATGGTTCCCGTTCCTTACTGTTTCATACTACTGCTGGGTGATTAAGTCATGCTTGAACTTGTCCCTATGATTTCTCTATCATAGTCATCCCATAACATTGCTTGGTTCTCCAACTGAGATCTCGGCTGGTTCACTTCCTCTCTATGCATTCACAACACTTTTCCCTACATAAATATACATATGCAATTCTCTGATGCACTCAATCTATTAATTAACAATTGATGATGCATTATACAACTTGGAATTAAATCTTTGCACATATATATAAGTCCACACATAATTACAAAATGGGACTTTGTCCCGCGGCCTGATTTCTCTTTACAGTGGCCTTTGATTTACAAATCTGTTCGTAGGCTTCAAAACCACACTCTATTTTCTATCTAGCCTCTCTTTCTCTTCTATCGGACGCATAGGTCCATCAGACATATATTTATATGGAAACATTGGGTCGGATCACATCCTTTCCTTGAATCACTCAACTAAAGCCCTAAAGCTTGCTACATGCATACATATGTGGTAGATAAAGTCTTCTAGAGGGATATCGCTTCCATCCTTTTCCTTGTTTTTAAAATAGATTTGTCCCTTTATTCAGCTCGATGGTCTACATCCTCTCTTATCTAATTAAATCACTAAAAGGCCTAAATTACATTAACTTGAGACATAGGAAAACTATTTCCTAAAAATACATGAACTCCTATGTCTACTATTTACAACGATTTTCACTTGGGTGAATGCTCCTGCATTAGTTTATGTAGCTATGATCGCTAGTCTTACTTTTATGCTAAACTTCAGTTGTTATTTGTAGCTTTAAGACCACCCGGTATTCACACAAATTAGGTAACCATCATGGATTCATGTTCAGCTACAACCACTTACATATGATTGGCTTTCATTTTATCAGGTAACGATTCTGATTATGATTATTTATATATTTTTTCGTACCTATTTCATTCTTTCTCGTTTCTTCTCTATGGCGTAGCTTACCAGTCTTGGGGTTTTGTCAAGAGGGTTTCCCTAGTAAGTTAGCTTGAACTTGCTGCAAATTAGGTTTTCGTTTTCTAGCCTTTTCCCCACTAAGTGAATAATAATTTAATTTTTTTCTTTTGGTTTTTCTGTGAACACAGGTGGAGGCTCCTATGGTAAGAATACTTCACAGATGAGACCACCACAACAAGCTTCCCGAGTTACTCATGAAATACTTCCTTTCCTCTCCCGATGTTCATATTTCTCTTTACAACTATTCTTTGAGATTTTGAGTGACAACCCCCGGACCCTAGGGTTATTTCCTCCTTCTGGTTGTTAGTTAATTAGGGTTTCTAAGAATTGGAATCATTGATGAATTATTAGGCATGTAAATTTTTTAACCCCTTGGGGTATGACATATGATTTATAACCTGCTTGTAATTTCTTTCATTGAGTGACTTTGGATTAGCGTCCTTGTATATATTTTTACCTGATGTGTATCCTTGAAATTGTTGGCTATATTGGTCTTCTTAAAGTTTAAACTTGGTTACCAACCACTTTCTATGCATGTTCCCATTATTTTCGCTATGAGAGTACTATGTATATTTATGAATTCATTTAATTCCTAAATTTTGTTTCCAACTATAAAGAGACTACTCACCATTTTCTTTGTTGAATATAATAGGTTTCATTGTGCAGTGTCTTCTATCGAAAATTTTGGGAAAGTGGCGGTAACATTATTTTGAACTTTTCATTACAGTTGTCTTTGTGGGCACCTATTTACAAAATTAATTTTGAAACAACAAATTTGTAATCCTCTCATATTTCGGCGACTTTTTTCAATTTTATAGCATCAATTCTTTCTCATCCGAGGAAACTAAACCTCGTGACTCTTTTTAAGAAGGAAATACTTTTGTTCTTCTTTGCTTCTTTAGTTGCATACTAATGGTAGCACATATGTTTATACAGAGTACACATATTTAGACATTAGGTTGCATGTACATTTAGAGACTAATTCCTTTCAAAAGAAGAAAATTTGGTTATCATTTGTCATGAGCTAATCACAAACGTAACAACATGCTTTTAATTCATAATGGTTGGCACATTTTTTCTAATAAATGATATTTCCATTCTATAATTTTTTTAATTACCTTTCTACGTTTGGAATTCCTTAATTAGGCATGTTTTCTCGGGGCTTGCTCAAAATTCATGTACCCTATTAACCAAAATTAGGGAATTCTCCAGGATACTGTTAACAGTGATCCTAGAGCTAGCCTATTTCTTAATTTATTTCCTTAGTAGGTTTCAATCATTTCCTCTACACAGACTAAACACATTCATGTTAATAAAAACTATAGACAAAAAAGGAAATAAATTACTACAAATGCTAGGTCATATAATTATATTTATCTAATAGTCTGGTCCAACCACAAAATTACTAGGAAAGGGAGTGCTCCACTGAACTAAGTACCATGTCTTCACCACAAGGCTGACCTCGAGCCTTTTCATTTCCAGAATAGTAATCCAATAATGACCTAAAAAGGTTTGTTCTCAGGCCTCAAGACCACATGAGTCCAACCTAGAACTCATAGACTCACAAGTTTGTCATATGATTTCCACTAGTTCTCATTCTAGCTCAAGAATACCCTAACAGGCACCATCCTGCGTCTCTTTTAACATCGTCCTATCCAATATTCCAAAGCTTCAACTCTTCTCTTGGACCTCCTCCATCTAGGTACAATGTATCCAAGGTTGCCTTAGGTTTTCTTCTCTCTTCCTTCTTCCCTCCCTTGTCCCATATGAGATGATTTATATGTAGGGAAAAGAATAATTCTCTACTAAATTTTTTGTAAAATGAAACTCTCTTTAGCACTTTTTCCCATAATTTTATGGCTACCCCTAACTTTTATTATTGATAAAAATGAATTCACACAAATAAAATATCGTTTATGTATTACCTTCCACCCTAGACCTGTACCTGGCCCCACAGTATTACAAAATCACTTGCGGTAAAAAAAAAACATTTACATTTTTACCGAGGGGTGTTACATCTTCCCCTCTCGAGTGAAACATAGTCCCTGATGTTTCCTAACCTTCAATATAAATTAGAGTATGCCTCATGCATATAATGTTCAACTCCTAGTTATACCTATTTGGTTGGAGTGCTTATTCTGCACTTAACATAGGTAGCCACTTTATTTTATGGCATGATTATTTTTTTATCAAGAATGAATAATGTTTGACCAGGATTACTTGTCTGATTCATCCTACATCCACGAATGTTATGATCATTAGCTTCCATCATTCGTCACCATTTTTTTAAAATTTATATGTAGATATACATTTGTACTATTTCAATATTCATTACCAACACATAATTTGTTATCTATATACTCAGCAAGGGTCATGAGCTTACATCACAACCTAACAAAGGTTTGAAACTGGCAATCAATACAATTAGTAGCATCATGGTACACCTACCATTGTAAATTCCTTTACTTATCGAATAAATATATCAGTCAAAAAGGACCTTACCATATGCTTCAAATACAAGTTTCAAATCATGGAGGCATCATTATAATTTGCACTATTTTACTTAGAATATGATCAAAAACCATTTACAATGCTTGTGATTTATGAGAAATTGTAACTAGTTCATTTGCACTAAATAATTGTAATATCCCTATACTAATCTACTAGAAAAATGATCGTAAAATGAGTGTTGTTGAATAATTAAATATTATTAACTATTATATTGATATTACATGAATAATATTATTTTAATTCTTAATTACAAAAATATTACAAGAATTAATTCTTAATTCTTTTATTTAGAAGAAGTTATATTATTCTGTGTAAATAAAATGTATTTTCCAAGTTGGTATATTTTATGAGTTTTAGAACTAATGATTCATAGTTTTAGAAAAGCTATGGATAAGTGATATTTTGTCCATAAGGCCAAAACAAATCTACTTGAAAAGAAACTATGAGAGATTTTTGATGATTTATTGAGTGATTTTACAATTTAGAAAAATATGATTTATGGAGTGATTTCTGGATTATTTATGGAGTGATTTTATAATTTAAGAAAAATATTATTTATGTAGTGATTTATGGACGATTTATGAAGTGATTTCAGAATATAGTAAAAATATGATTTATTGAGTGATTTATGGAATGCTTTTAGGATTTAGAACAACTATTGTATTTTCTTAATTCAACTTTTTGTATTCCCATGGGGAAATATGAGAACTAATGAAGTAATACATGTAGAATTAAGAAAATAGAGACGAAGGAGAGATTCCAAGAATTCATTAAAATATAAGTAACTAGGCTCTTTGGAAATTATTATTGTGTTAGAATATGATGCATGAATAAATAAGAAACAAATTTATTTGCTTGAAATATTCCATATGATAAATAATCATGATTATTTTCTTGGAAAAGCCTCCATGGAATTTTGTGCATAGACGAATAAGTCTTTTTTCATTGAACTCTTAAAATATTTCATGTGCATTAAATTCTTAAAATATTTCCATCTCTAAATAATTTTGTGAATTGCATGAATTATAGGAAAATGTTTTCCAAATATGTCATCGTATCTCCAAAACCATGATAGATGTGTAAAAATTAAAAGAGGTTTTTGCAAATGAGCCCATTGTGACAACAAGCCTTTGAAACATATTTTTTAACTTCTTGAACAATATTTCCAATGTTGATAGCTAAAATAGAAAAAAATTTCATATTTAAATCTAGAAACATGGGCTTCAAAGAGTCATTTCAATCTTCCCAACTGTGTCGCCTGTGTAAAAAGTAAGAGATTTTTTTTTTATGAACCTATTCCCAAAAAAAGCTACTATTTTTTTTCAAAATATCGTTTCCAGAAGTTTGGAAACCACGTCCAAAGTTGATGGCTAGAACAGGAAAAAGAAAGTAAAACATAGTGCTTCCATTTGAATTTTCAGCTGGATAAGAATAGTAATTTATGTACATATAGAAATAACCATTGAATTAATGTTCTTGAAAAGAAATAAATTAATTGCATGAACAAAAAAATAACTATTAAGTTTGATATTTCTTGAAAAGAAATAAGTTATTCGCATGCACAATAATAGAAAAAGTATGTTGATATTTCTTGAAAATAAATAAGTTATTCGCATGCATAAAAAATAAAACAATTATGTTGATAAACTCTTGAAAAGGAATTAAGTTATTCTATTTAAGATATTACCCAGGATGTTCTCATAACGCATATGCATTAAAGTTTTAAAGAGAAATATTGGACTCTTAAATAGAATATGTGCTTATGTGCATTGGAATAATATTAGTATATTGGATATGCTCGAAATGAATAGGTGATTTTACATGCATGGCAAGTTTGAGTCATGTAGAGAGAGATAAGTAACATTTTTGAGAAGGAGATGACATAAAACATTTTTATAAAATACAATTGGTTGTGTTATTTGAGAAGGATTTGTTATTCATGTTACAAATTTATATTATGTGTTAAATGATAGGAAAATATTGTGTATTACATGAATAACAGCTAGTGAGTTAGGTAAATTTTGGAAAGCGAATAATTAATGTGTTAGATTCCTTGGAATATATATATATATGTGTGTGTGTGTGTGTGTGTGTGTGTGTGTGTGTGTGTGTGTGTGTGTGTGCAACAAAGTATTTGTTGTGTCTCAATTCTTCAAAAAGAAGAGAAGAGAAAAACATGTCCTTGTATACATTGTTGAATTAGATTCTTGGAGAGGAAAACTAGTAAGCAAATGCTTTATTGTGTTAAAATTCCTTTGGAAGATTCTTTAGAAAAACATATACACTTGCATGCATGGAAAATTATAGTTTTGGCATTAGATTTGGGGAGAAAAGGAAGGTGCAATCACATTATATTTATTGTGTTAACCTTATTTTGTGTCAAATTAAAATGAATTTGCACACCTAAAGGGATTAGATATGGTATTATCTTTCTTTTGGGGGAATATTATGTATAGTTATTAGGCTAGATATTTTGGTAGGAAAAAAATTTATATTTGCATGCATGAAAGAATAAATGTTATACTTTTGATCCATTGGAAAAGAAATGTGTCTTTCCATGCAAGATTTAGTTAGTTTCCTTTGGAAATAAATATATGTTTCACATGCAAGAAGAAAAATCTATCATGCCGTTTTTTGTTGGAGAGGACAAGTAGTTGCATGCCAGAAAGTATAACTATAAACATCTTTTGGTAGAAATCACATAACATAATCCTTTTTGGTCGCTGTGTTTAAATTTGATCACCAGGAATAGATGAAGAGGCAGACCATGGCATGGTCGACGCATTTCGAACTAACCAGTTTGGTTCATCACCAAGACTAGATGGAGAGGCATACCATGGCATGGTCGATGCATTTTGAACCAACCAATGTGGTTCATCATTAGGACCAGATGAAGAGGCGGACCATGGCATTGCCATGGTCTGCCTCTTCATCTAGTCCTAATGATCAACCACACTAGTTGGTTTGAAACGCATCAGCCAAAAAAATTATGTTATGTGATTTCTACTGAAAGGATTTTCATAATTCATTATAGATCAAAAAATCTTGAATTCAGAAGAAAAAAATATAAGTATTATGTTAAATTTTTTTAGAATAAAGCTTTCATTTTTATATATAATGGCCATTATGAATATCTCTCATGCGGAAAATATGCTTTTGAAAAAGAACATGGATTCACATGCATAATTATACAATATATTGTGTTAATCTATTTAGAAAATAAAACATAATATTAGGAATAAATAAAATTGCATGTTGGGCTAGTTCACTTGAAATCTTCTTATGCAATTCCATGTAGAAGAACAATATCTTGTATGTTAGTTTTCCTTTCGAAATAATATGAAAGTGCATGCAAGATTATGTTAACATTTTTTTGGAAAGATGATGCTTGATAGTGATTTTCTTATTACTAATGCATGTGCGATGACGTTAAAGAAGGAATTTCATGACATTGTGTTTATGTTTTATGCATGCACACAAATATATGGTGAGGTATCACTAGTAAAGATTGTTTATTAGTTTATTAATATTTTATCTAATCATGATATGACGTGTGCTAATTACAGCAATGCCAGGAAAGGATAGTGACTTGTGCAAAGGATAGTTCATATTTAACATTGTGGCAGATAAATATTTTTTGGTCCATGTAGATTATTGAATTCCAACTACACAATGATCCACTTATGGAAATAGTCAGACCACAAAGACATAGATTGAGGATTCATGGGTAAATGATATCATGATGATTGTAATAACTTATAGTTAGTTATGCTGAATTTAAGATTATTTTTATATGTAATAGTTTACGACAATGGTCAAGGTATGAACTCCCTTGTAACTTTTGAGTAAGGGGTGAACAACCTCACAAATGTTTAATAATAAAATTAAATGTTTGCTTGTTTTCACCCTACAGGGTTTTCAGGGTATGTAAGTGTCTAATGATGTGATTGTTCATTGTACCATTTTTATGATGGTAATTTATTTCATGATATGATTTTTATATTATCAAGTATGTGATTTACTAATTGAGTTAAAAGAATCGTGGAATCAATGCATAGTTATATTAGGAAATTTAAGTTAATATTCTACAACAAATGAAGTTAATGGTTGTGTAACTCAGTATGATTTTACTAAATATTTCTCTATGTAATGATTATGGTTATTCTAATGATCATTGAGGGAATATATAAAGAAACTTAGAAAGTTACATATTGGTAAATGCCAAAATAATTTCCTAAGTCCATGCATTTTCCTACGAGTTTACAAGGGGATGTTACAAGTGGTATCAGAGCAAAAAGTTGAAACATAGCACCTTTTGGGAATCATTAAGAAGAAAGGAAGTAGAGCTTTGATGCTAGTTGTAACCATCTCAAGTATTATTCTAACTAAACTTGTAGTAGATTGCAATTGACATGAGATGCATGATGCATGGTTAATGACCACATTAAAGAATAAAAAGTGATAATGTTGATTTAAAAGTTGTGCTCATGAAATTTGAATATTGTTACAAATAAAAGATAATACAACCTCTATTACACCTATGAAAAATCCAGAGTACTAACTAGTTATAGTGTGGATTAGTTACCAACCTTTGCTACATATTATTATAATAATGATTATGGTGCATGAAAAAACAACATGACTAAAGTTCTAATGCACTACTTATAAAGGGTGAAGGCATGTATGGTTTGTGTGATAATTGAAGAATGTAGAAGTTGGGGTTGTCTCTGAAGAGGACAATATAATGTTTTAAAAAAACAATGAAATAACCTGTTTAAATGTTAAAACTGAAAAATGGGTCAGGTGGAATTCATATAGTGAAATTAAATTCAATGAAAAAGTCATAGTAGCTTAATTTTGGGTTATCTTTCTTCATGAAGAGTTGTATATGAAAGTTTGCATTTCTTGTGTTTGATAAAAGTGGTAAATGAGGTCTAAAGTTTTTTTGTTTTAAAGAATTGCATCCCTAGGAGTTTTGGATGCAATTAAACAAAATATCAGGGGTTATTCCTACCATTAGGCAATGCAATCCCCAATTTGATTTGAAAAAATGTTATTTTCAGACTCAGATTCCATAATCTAGTTGATTTTGTCGATTTATCACTGACTTATAGGGATTGTTTATTGTGTTGTTTTGTGGAAATTGTACCGTTTATGATTTTAATATAATTCATGCTGTTTTTTAAATTCTAGTTTTACTCTCTCTCTCTAATAGTTTAAACATATTTATGGAAATTTATTTCATGTCGCTAATTGTTTGTTAAAATGCTTGAATGGTTGTAGATTGCATGCTTGCAAAGTGATTGTTAAAATGTCTCAATGATTCTAGATTTCATGCTTGCAAACTATTTTATAAAATGCCTCTGTGGTTTTATATTGCATGATTGCAAATTCTTTACCTAAAATTCCCCAATGGTTGTAGCTTGCATGGCTGCAAGCTAATTGTAAATAAGAAAGGATCACATTTTGTGTCTTAGTGTTCAATGGGACTATTATTCTCTATCATATTGATGGTTCGTAAGGTGGGACCTTACAAAAGGGATAATGATATGGTGTGCAAGATATGTTAATGCTTTTTTTCCTAATATGCATGATTGTTATTAAGTGGAAATTTGGAATGCATACCACCTATATGACATGTGATGATTTTCTGTGGTTATAATTTTACAAATTGTGGGACCCATGTTGAGGGTAAAGTATGGATGCATGATGGACATAAATGTTCCTTTTATTTAATGATAATATGAAAATGGACAATTATGTAAATTACAATGGATTTTTAGACACTGGCTAACTCTAGACATTGACTAATTCTAGACATTGAATTAATGTTGGATGGAATGGTTATGGAAGCCATGATGGGACTCATGTTATGATGTAATATTTTATTTTATTATTGATTTAATTAATACATTGTTTGGGATATTCTATAAATAACTCTAGAGTTTAAGAAGACTTCTTTCCATCTTATCAAAAGCTATTAGTGGTTAGGTCCAAGATTGACCTTCCCTAAAAGTCTCTTAAAAGTCGATAGGAGAAAATAATAAAAGAAGATAATATTAACATGATGGGAGAGAAATACTAATTGGGTGTAATAAAGAATAGCAGGAGAGAAAGATGTTCTTTAAAGAAAAATAAAAGAATATTTTTTTGAATAAACGAAAACAAAAAAGCCTAGGAAAAATGTTGGCAGACCTTAAAGCAGACGTTCCTAAAATATGCTGGCAAGGAATCACTAAGGAATAAATGAGGTTTTTTATTTTAGTGGCAAGTAGAACTTAGATCGGTGGCGAACTATTGGAGAGAGTTCACAGTTGGGTGAACATGCTGGGTTCCTAAATAATTCCTAGGCATTAACTACAATTAGATGAAATTATATCTATATTATGTTATTGATTTTGAAATTGTTTAAAGATGTTTGATGTTAAAATAGACTGTAAGTGGCATGTGTCTAATCTATTGTATGTGTTACAGTTCTGCATTCCTGGTCTATTAATTTATCTAAGTGACAATTTCGATGAAATAGGTTATGCCTGCAAGTCTGTATAAGGAAATGAACATGTTAGAAAATACTTATCTATATCTATGCATAGAGGAAAAAAATTGAAAGATATGTGACTAATATAATTCGTATTAGAAAAAATAGTGAGCTATTAAACTCTAAATTATTCACAGACCAGAGGAAAAGGGTTGGAGATAAATTCGAGGAGTTGGAATTTGATTGAAATTATTGTGGCAGAGAAAGACGATACTTTACAAAACAGCACTAGTGGGAAAGAAAGACGAGTGTAGCGCCTAATTAAAAGGAAATGTGCACTTGATACAGTGTTTTATCATTTTTATGATTAGAGGGCTTGCACTCTTTGCGTACTTGTTGAATTATTATGATTATTGATAAGCATTATTGATTCTACTTGTTGAACATAAAAAAAATTCATTCTAAAGTGAAAGGATTACATTTTTTTTAGATTGTTATATTATGAGTAAATGTTAATGTTCCAACAAGAGAAGAACATAGATGATGATTTTCTCTTTAGGGGGGGGGGGGGGAGTATGTAATATTCCTAGCATAATATACCATAAAACTCTCATAAAATCAATGTTGTTGAATAATTAAATATTACTAATTATTATATTGATATTACATGAAGAATATGCTTTTAATTCTTAATTCTTTTATTTAGAAGAATTTATATTCTTCTATGTAAATAAAATGTATTTTCCAAGTTGATATATTTTATGAGTTTTAGAACTAATGAGTCATAGTTTAGAAAAGCTATGGATAATGTGATATTTTGTCATAAGGAAAAAACAAATATACTTGAAAAAAAAAAAACATGAGAGATTTATGGGTGATTTATTGTGTTCTTTTATAATTTAGAAAAATATGATTTATGGAGCGATTTTAGAATTTAGGAAAAATATTATTTATGGAGTGATTTTAGAATATAGGAAAAATTTGATTTATGGAGTGATTTATGGAATGATTTTAGGATTTAGAAAAACCATTGGATTTTTTTAATTCTACTTATTGTATGTCTATGGGGAAATATGAGAACTAATGAAAGAATACATGTAAAATCAAGCCAAGAGAGAGGAAGGAGAGATTACAAGCATGAAATTAAAAAAAAAGAAAAAAAGAAGAAGAAGAAGAAGAAGAAGTAACTAGGTTGTTTGAAAATTATTATTGTGTTTGCATATGGTGCATGAATAAATAAAAATTGAATTTATTTGCTTGGAAAAATTCATATGATAAAGAGTCACAATTATTTTCTAGGGAAAACCTCCATGGAATTTTGTGCATAGAGGAATAAGTGTTTTTTTCATTGAATTCTTAATATATTTCATGTGCATTTAATTCTTAAAAGATTTTCATGGCTAAATAATTGTGTGAATTGCACAAGTTATAGGAAAATAGGGTCCCAATATGTCTTATATCCCCCAAACCGTGACAGATATGTAAAAAATGAAAGATTTTTTGTAAGTGTTCCCGTTATTGCCTGAAAAATCATCCATATTTGAAAAATTCATTTTCAACTTCTCAAAAACTGTGTCCAAAGTTGATGACTAAAACAAAAAATTATTTAATATTTAAATCTAGAAAAATGGGATTGAAAGATTCATTCAGACCTTCCCTACTATGTCACCTGCGTAAAACCTGAGAGAGGTTTTTTCTAATGAAGTTGTTCCCAACAAAAGCCTATTTTTTTCAAAAAATCGTGTCCATATGTTTAAAACCACGTTCAAATTTGATGACTAGAATAGGAAACACATAGTAAAACATAGTGCTTCCATTTGATTTTCTAGTCGAATAAGAATAGTTGTTCATGTACATATATAGATAACCATTGTGTTAATGTTATTGAAAATAAATAAATTAATTGCATGCACAAACAAATAGCTATCAAGTTTTATACTTCTTGAAAAGAAATAATTTATTCAAATGCACAAAAATAGAATAATTATTTTGATATTTCTTGAAAAGAAACAAGTTATTTGCATGCATAAAAAATAGAACAATTATGTTGATAATTATTGAAAATGGATTGAGTTATTTCATTTAAGACATTACCAAGGATGTTCTCATGATTCATATGCATTAAAGTTTTAAAGAGAAATATTTGACTCTTAAAGAGAAAATGTGCTTATGTTCATAGGAAAATATCTTGTATATTGGTTATACTCGAAATGAATAGGTGATTTTACATGCATGGGAAGCTTGAGTCATGTAGAGAGAAATAAGTAACATTTTTTACAAGGAGTTCACATAAAACATTTGCATAAAAGAAAGTTGTTTGTGCTATTTGAGAAGGATTTGTTATTCGCGCTATTTCCTGAGGTAATATTACAAATTTCTCTGATGTGTTAAATGATAGGGAAGTATTTTGTGTTGCATGCGTCAAAGCTAGTGAGTTAGGTAACTTTTGG
The DNA here is from genome assembly GCA_000404065.3 of Pinus taeda. Taxonomy (NCBI): domain Eukaryota; kingdom Viridiplantae; phylum Streptophyta; class Pinopsida; order Pinales; family Pinaceae; genus Pinus; species Pinus taeda. The sequence goes on along the minus strand of APFE030385876.1, from coordinate 42,878 downwards.
AAAAAGAATAATTAGTGTGGTTAGATTCCTTGGAATATATATATATATATATATATATATTATATATATATATATATATATCTATAGAGAGAAGAGAGAGAGAGAGAGAGAGAGAGAGAGAGAGAGAGAGAGAGAGAGAGAGAGAGAGAGAATTATTTGTTGTGTTATAATTCTTCAAAAAGAAGAGAAGAGAAAAACATGTCCTTGTATGCATTATTGAATTAGATTCTTGCAGAGGAAAACTCGTAATCACATATTTTATTGTCTTAAGATTCCCTTGGAAGATTATTTATAGAAACATCTACATTTTCATGCATGGAGAAATACAGTTTTGGCATTATATATCTGGAGAAAAGGAAGGTACAATCACATAACGTTGATTGTGTTAGCCTTCTTTTGGGGAAAATAATATGAATTTGCATATCTAAAGGGATTAGATATGGTATTAGCGTTCTTTTGGGAGAATAATATGTATATTTATTAGGCTATATCTTTTGGTAAGAAGAAAATGTCTCTTTTCATGAATGAAAGAATAAATGTTATGCGTTTGATTCCTTGGAATAGAAATGTGCTTTTCGATGCAAGATTTGGTTAGTTTCCTTTGTAAAGAAATACATGTTTCACATGAAAGAAGAAAAACCTATCATGTCATTTTTGGTTGGATAGGAAAACAAGTTGCATGCAATAAATTATAACTATTATGTTAACTTTGTTTGGAATAAAGCTTTCATTTTTATATATAATGCCCATTGTTAATAACTCTCCTATGGAAAAGACGCTTTTGGATGTGAAGTGCTACCTTTTACAAAAAACCCAAATTTTCCTAGTCACCTTATTTTCTTCTCCCCTTCAGCTGTCCTGACTCTTTTTCTGCAGACTCCTTTCACTCAGTGTCATAGAAGGAAAATTCTCCCATCGACCAGTCAGTGGAGGTTCCTATTTTTGGGTTTGAGACTAATCAAAATGAAAATTTTACTCGAGTATCTACGTCAGGCCATTCCATTGGAGGGTCAAGTGAAGGCATCAAGTTTACTAATCCAAGCTTCCCTGATTCAGTGGAGCATCAACTAGGGAATGAAGTTGGTTGAAGGTGCTAAAAGTAGGGGTCAAAAAACCATCACTCACTTTGGGGCTGGATGTGAATATTGAAAAGGTTCCAAGTTTGATGCAGAGGGCCCTGGTAGGTAGAATTCTTTATATTTTTTTCTCAAGGTAGAGCATCCAAAGGTGGTTAGAAATGACCTAGAAATCCCTGAACGATACTCTATTAAGATTAGCTTGCTACTAAATGACTAGATGGCATTTCATTTCCTCAGTGAAGAAGAAATAAAAATTATACTGGCGAAACCCTAGGTCTTTTATAGAGGTTTTCTATGGACAGAAATGGCACTAAGGTTTCAAACCTAGGTCTGAGTAGTCAAGGCTTAAGTATTTTTAGGTTAAAATTCCTAGCTTCTTTCTCAATATCTAGCCTAGGGATATTTTTATTGTAGTTGCCAATACCCTCAATAAATTCATTTTCTTCGAAAATAAATACTTGGTAGAGTTTGATAAACAAATTGTGTGGATCCTAGTTGAAATGCACATAGATATGGGTCTGCTTAAAGAAATATAACTCAAATGTAGGGAGAAAATCTATAAGCATTCAATAGAATACTAGAAGGTTCCTTTTCATTGCCTCTCACGTCATTAGATAGGTGATCTTCAGAAATATTGCCTCATTTTTTCTGATTTAGGGACTCAAATTTTTTTTTCCCTTTAGATATGCAGAGTTTATGTTATGGAAAAACAGAGATAACCACCTTAGATAAGCCCTTCAAGTTCTTGGAAACTTTGGACGATGTAATGAAGAGATTTTCAAATTGTAGGGTTGAACAAAATATTCCATCAGGTTCTTCAATTCTGGAGGTTCCCTTCATTGGTTTCCTAATAAATTACCCTTAGCTCCTTGGTTCCTCCAAGATCTAGTAGTGCTTAAGTGGGTCTTCTCAATGATCAAAACAAATGGATATGACTCGTGATGCATTTGATAAGAAGGTATCTCCCATTCAACTCTAATTAATTTATTCTATATCTCCTGGAGAACTAATTATGCTTGATGATTTGAGTAATTCTTCATCTAAAAAAGGCACACTATCATCATCTGACGATTTCCTGTTGAAAATTTCTATATCTATTTTGGGGATGAAACCCTTAGAAAAGGATCCTATCGAGAACATCGCTACTTTTGGGCAAGTCTCTAGTAAAGGGATATATCCTCCTTTTGTCGCCTCCTCCATCACCATAGGCCCTAATTAAGATACCTATGTCCAAATAAATCTTCCCTTACCAGAATAAGATTCCCTTAAGTTAAAGGGTCTCCACTAGATGGACCTTGGACATTAAATGTTTTCCTCTACTCACCCTAACTGCTCCCCCTCTGATTTTAACTGCTCATGATCCTTTCTCTAAGAGCAATTCCTCCCTCATATCACCCTATAAGTATGTTCTCAAATGCTTTCCTCTCCTGGTGTTCAACCCTCCTAGTTCAGTACCTCCTCTGGTTGAGCCTGTTTCCCTATTTACTGTCAATGTCACAGTTAGGAAGAAAAAATCAAACAAAAGATATCTTTCTGAGGAAGGCTTTCCTGAGAACTCCACCTTGTTGATGATCCCATATGATTATTCCTCCTCCCTTAGGGCCCTTGGAGCACAATTTCCCTCTTTTAGTCATAAGAAATGATCTTGCTTTCCATAAATATCAGAGGGGTAGGCAGAAGCTCCAAAATAAATTGCCTCTGGAGTTTATCTTAGATTCATAAGTTGTCTATGATATTAATTTAGGAAACAATGGTATCTGGTGATAGAGAAACGAGTTATATTCTGAAGTATGTTGGGCTTGGTGTGTTTCTACAGTGGATGTTGTTGGCTTATTATGGGAGCTCACTACTATTTGGGATCTTAGCTAGGCAACTTTTGCAACTTTTTCCTCTTTTGTTGGCATTATTCTTAAAGGGAAGTTGAAACAATTGATTAATCTAGTAAACTTGGTGAATTTCTATGGTCCATATGATGAAAGCAATTCCTTTTGGGACACGTTTCAATAATGTGGTAGCTTGGGAAGAAACAACCTGATTTTGGTAGGGTTCTTAAATTTTATGATATCTTTCAATGAAGTATGGGGAAGCAAAGCTAAATGTGATCCTCTCACCCATTTTTTTTCAAATTGTTTCCAAGAGGAGAATTTGATTAACATATGTCCCAAACCTTTAGCCCCTACTTGGAAGAATGGGCAGGTAGGTCTAGATGGTCTAGCAAAGTACCTTGATTGCTTTCTCATTGCTAAAAACCTAACCATTGTTTTAGGTATATTTATATCTTACATAAGCCCTCAGGGTTTCTCCAACCGCATGCCCATTTTCCTTCAAATGGATTTCAATATGACAGATCTTCTCTGTTGGGCATGGAATCCCCCCAAGGCATGTTTTGGGGCTTAAAGCCCAGGTTTTGACCAAGTCCTTTGTAAAGAGTTCGTGATTTGTGGGTGCAGAGCATGAAGTCATAATAGAGTCACAAGGTTGTCCACCCTTGTTTTTGTAATGTAATGTCAGCTTAATAGACCTGCGCATGGTCCGCTAACGATGGTATTGTATAAGAGAGTGGGGCTCTAAGTGTAGAAGATAGCGAAGAAGAAGGAATAAAAAAGAAGCATGAGAAGTCTAAGAGCTTGAGTCACAGTGTAAAGTGTGTCTTGGGTTGTAGAGTAGGAGAAGGCTCTGCAGCTGTGTGCACAGAGGCCTAGTAGTCTGCAGCTGAGTCCACGGACCCCTACAGCTCAGTGTGCAAGGCTAGTCAAGTTTGTAACCTTGGACATAGTTAATAAAGATAATTTTACCATATTTCTATGTATCTTTTACTACTTTATGTGTTATTAGGTATAATTTGAAAGTTTTTTGTTTATTGGTTGTGTGAACTTATATGTAGGCACTGTATAAATAAATATAACACAAGGATTCTACTTACGGAAAATAACTAACTGGTATAGAAAGGTAAGTAAGATGTCGGGTGTGATTTAGGGAAATAGTGCTCCAGTGGCACGGAAGCCCCACAGCCCATGGTTAGTGCTACACGAACGCGAATCTATGAGGGTGCGAAGGCGAGGGAAGTGCGTGAAGCACCCAGCATGTAGGGACTAGCAGTTGGACCAAATCAAACCCTCAAATATCTGAAGGGTGTGGAAATCTGGGTCCAACACCCCCCCATACTACTTCGGGTGAGACCTCAATTTTGCACTTTGCGGACTATTACCGAAAGGGCCAATAGTAAAGGGGTTTGTTTGGCTAATTAACTCTGAACTTGGGTCAGGCCTCAACAAGCCAACAAATGGTTCCTTTGCTAGGACCGGGATCTACATATAGATGTCTGATGTCGTATCACTAGAATCCAACTAAGAAAGGAATTGATTATTGGTTGGATAGGAAGATTCATGAGTTCGTGGAACAAGAGAATAGGAACTCATGACTATCAAAAGAAGAGTGGTTAGAGTGCTAATTATAGACAAATATCCATGAAATTTTCTTTGCATATTTCCCTACTGAGCTATACGAGTGGATCACAAAGCAAGTAGATAGCCAAGGAAGGTGCAAGATTGATAGGCCTATCGTGTGGACTCTAGAATCGGTGCACAGATTGGAAGCATCAGAGGATAAGATCACGTGCGTTGTTGATCACTGGATCAATCAAGTTATAGGAAGATTCATCAGCAAGTTCGTGGTAGATACTTAAGTCAACTATAGCGAGGAAGAATGAAGCTTCCTTAAAGGGAGGAAAGGTAAGTACATTAAATATTTGAACACTTTGATTAAAATTCTACTGTGTGAAAAGCGGGTTATGCAAATAAATTGATATTTGGGGCTACACAAAGTGGGAGGATCTACAGAAACGAAGGTAGTACAAAACTAGAAAATAGCCCCTTGATTTCACCTCTATGAGGGGGCAAGGAAGAGCTCACGAAGGTGTCACCAAGAAGTGTGATCAATTTGATAAGGCAGAGGATTCCGCACATACCACCCCCACCCACACCACTGCCAGTTTCATCATCTTCACCCCCATCTTCGCCCATACCACCTCCACTACCACTGCGAGTCAATATGGAAAGATCAATAATGTTTCCAATGTTCAAGGGAGTAGGAAGTGAAGATATGAACTAGTTTTGGTTCATAATAAAAGCTGTATGGGAAAGACATGGAGTCACAGATGATAATATAAAGAAAGAAATGTTGGTCAGTGCTCTACGGGATCGCGCGCTGACCTGGTACATTCAACATTCCAATGAAAATACGAATACGGGGATCGTTGATATTCAAACAACGCTAAACAAAGAATTTAGCACGTCAAAGTCATAGGCGCAATCGATCATTGGGTTCAAGGAAATCACAATGCTACCAGGTAGGACCCCTTGGGAGTTGGATCAAAGATTGAAGTGCAGAATTCACGAAGCTAACATGACACTGACAGATGGACAACACCGTGAATGGTTTGTAGCATCCTTAACATCGCATTTAAGGAATGCGCTATCACAATAGAGGCTAACAACTCAGGCAGAGGCCTTGGAGATCGTGATGAGTCTTGATCAGACGTCGATGTAGGATCCCAACCTGGTAGTTTAGAAAATCCACATGTAGTTGAAAAACTTGTGCCTTGAGATGCAAAGTTTGAAACAAGACAGGACAGCTCACCCAGAAGTGCACAACCAGGTATGGTGCGTAAAATGCAAGGGTCAGGGACATGACAAGGACCACTTCCTGGTGTTCACGAACTACCTTGCAGGAGGAGGACTAATACCATTAAGACCAAAGGCACAAGAAGTACTAAGCACGACGCCTACATTGTGGTGCGCAATTTTTTAGATAAGAGGAATGCATGCTATAGATAACTGCCATTTATTACAGAAGTACATGTAGAATTCATAGTAGTTGTTCTGTAATTTTAGTAGGTCGGTGGGACATGATGAGCACACCTGTAGAAGTTATGAGATGATGATGGATTGGACTCCTACCTATGGAGTTCAGGTTGAAACACGGGCCCTTGACCAGAACATAGGGATGGCGCGTACCAGATTTTAGGGGCGCGGATGAGGCCAAGGTGGAGGAGGACCTAGAATAGGTCACTGATAGCTGATATGTTACAATTGCAGAGGGCCAGAAAATTATGCCTATGATTGTGTGAATCCAACGCGGCCATCATGCTTGTATTGTACGTTTTTTGATCATGAGATGAAGGATTGTCCCACACTGATAATAAGGTTATGCAATAAAGGAGAACTCCAACCTCCCAAGCCTCAAAACCTGCAAATGATGAGGTTTGAGCCACACAAGGAAGATCCTAATGTGAATATTGTGCAGCAAAGTGGAATTACGATAAGGGATCATAAGGGCAAGCAGCACGAAGAAAGTACTTGGGTTCGCAAGGGTCCAACAAAGGAACCAGAGTTTGATTTGGAGCACGCTAAGGAAATATTCATGGAAGCCAAGAAGAGCTTCGTTGATGCCTCCCCTTCAGGAAGCAAAGACAGAGCAAAGATGCAAATGGACCCATCAATGCTCACAACATTCTTGGAAACATGCATGAAGCTACTACATGATAGCAAGGTTGTAAAAGGGCTGCAGGAACTCATAAATAACTGCACTGGGACCACTCTGGGAGACCAACACATAGTCCGGAAGCTCGGAAAGCACACGACGAGGGAGAGAAGGGAGATTAGATTGACCACTTAGATTGGAGAATATAAAATGGGCCAAGAGATTCTGGACCTAGGATCAGATGCGAACGTTCTGTTGAATCAAATATGGGAGTGTATGAGAAGGCCTACACTGCAATGGTCTCCTATCCAACTATGAATGGAAAACCATAAAAAGATCCTACCTATGGGAAGATTCCAGGGAATCATAGTGGATATCAAAGGAGCAAGTACGCTAGCAGATTTTGAAGTGATAGATATTGTTGATGACAAAAATCCCTACCCTATGCTACTAGGAATAGATTGGGGCAATGACATGAATGGAGTGATAAATCTAAACAAGTGCAAGATGACTTTAGAGAAAAAATATTTGTGCGTAGTTGTACCTTTAGACCTTACAGAAGGATCACGCTACACGAAGTTGGTACGCAACTATGACAATGACGATGATTTGGACTACATCTAAAAGATAATCGTGCAAGAACAAGATTGGGTGAATCCAACCGCGGTGGACGAATCTCATGGGAGCATGAAAGTTCCTACACATTGGATTCAGATGAAGAGTTAGAACGATGGTAGAATTGGTTACACAAGGTAACCACGTTGAATTGTAACGTGATGACGAGATTGCTGCACTGCATATCAACAGAGGTAAGGAATCTACCTACGTGTGATAGGTTAAGTGAGGTGGATGACTTCCTGAACAAATTTGAATGAGAAGTGCTGGAGCAATAAAGTGTTGAAGCTTTGAAATGGGTACTGCGTGCTACGCTTGCGAGGTGTTGGGATACACACCAAGGAAGCTTCGTAGACTCACATGAATGTAGGAGGATGTTGTACATATGATTTGGAAGCCTCAGATGCAACTGACAGACAAGATTTCCAGACGAGACGATCCGTGTGCCCACCCATCCAGATGGATGCATGCATATGGTACAAAACCTGCACGAATGTACATAGTCTTCATGTTAGGAGACATGGTCAGTAAGCATGTGCAGGTGAGGCAATGGCATGACCAACCCCTCTAGTTGAAACCACATAGTATAGAAAGACTTAGTGCATAGATGGTTCTCCATGCAGAAGCCTTGAGCGAAGTATGTGAAGCACTGAAAAAGGTCCACAATGCGCAAAATACTGACTGGGACATGCACGTACTAGCGGTTTTATGGGATTATAGGACTGCATGCAAGAAATTGAAGGCGCACGCACCTTCGAGGTTGGAGTATGAAGCACATGCTCTAATCGCGATAGAGCATGGAATGCCTAGTCTGCGCATGGTAGCACCGACAGATACGATGGTTCGCGGAACCTTGGAAGAAGGGATCGCACACTCAAATGAAGCAAAATGCTTGGGACTTGAGGAAGAAATCTAGTAGGGTAATTTTAGGATCCAAGAACATGGGAAAGAAAGGGTGTGATTAAGGGAGAAAATCACTTTAGTGGAAGCGGAAGTCAAGAACCTGGAGGAAGAAATAAAGGAAGCTTTTCTCGATAAGAAGACCAGAGTGATAAAACACAGTGTGCATGACCATACTGACAAATTTGGGGACTATCGTCACGAATTTATTAGTTTGATGCCTTGGCCTGGACCACATATTACTACACGAATCAACCATGGTGGCACGCTGCAGATGATAAAGTGTGCAACACCACCAATAATAATAAAAGGTGGATATTTTTCAGGAAAAGTTATGGATGACCAAATGAAATCCTATATAGGTGGCATGGCCACTAATCCAGGTCCCTTGTGATGAAGACCCCTTCCAAGACCTTTTACGTCTGTGGTGTGTTAAATTGAATTTTTAAAAGAACATAAAATAATACATCTGCATGCTATAAAGAAGAGGAACATGTCAATCATCAGCAACATAAAAACATAAGCGTTGATAATGAAGTTCGTCTAGGAGGGACTACGTCTCTGGGCCCTAGTATCAAGATGGTGTAGGCCACTACATTAAGTGTTGTGAATAGTAATGATGTACATAAGAGGTGATGTCGTTATCATACTAGGAAAATTCCCTCACATAGGAGTGGCTCTAAGAGATGTTCCACTATAGGAACTCTCAATCAAAAGACTCCTATCAGTATTACATAAAACTCACGCATGATGAGCATCACGCCAACGTAGCATAAAAGGGATCTCAAAACATAACATGACAAATCATGACAACAAGTACACCACATATATGATTCTGCATCACATGAAGCAAGGAATCATAAAGACATGTAATAAAGAAGATCCTCCATCAACATCAATCAAGGATCTGTGTAGCACAATGCATAAAGAAGAAGTTCATGAACACATCATATAGCACACAACCAGGGGCCATCCGAAGAAGCGAATGTCAAACTGCTGAAGCTGTTCGGATCATCGATGTCACAACATTGATCGCATGAAAATTACTGCTCGCACATGAATGTGGACATCTACACCCACACTTAGAAAAGTGGCTGGAAAATGAAATGTGAGGATGAGAAATATGAATGCACCATTAGATTTGTGGCATCGAGTAGTGCAAAATTGACTGTCCAAAATCTGAATTTCGAGAAATTGAGAATATGGGGCTCAAGGAATCTTTTAGATTCCCCCTAGATTCCTAAAAGGTTCTATTCCATGGGTGGACTAGAAATACGCAGCTCAAATGGTGAATCGAACCTCGCCATTGCAATCCCTGTGGAAAACCGTGAAAAACAAGTATAAACTTGACTATATTTCGACATGGAGAAAAATTACCTCATTGGGAAAATTTCAAGGCTCATGGTTCTGCTCCCTATTTTTGCAACAATCATGGTTCCATCCTCATACTAAAAATGGCCAAAAAATGTAGAACTCGGATGGAGAAATGGGCAGCACCATTGCATTCATGGCAATGAGAGGTGTTGATTCCATATAAAATTTGTCAAAATCTGACAAAGTGGAAATTTGGTCCTCCTACAAAATTCATGGTTCAACCTGCATTAAAAATTAATTAAAAATTAATTCATCTCAATTTTCATGCACACTCCTAGTTCCTCCTCTGCTTCCAACTACGTGCACTGGTAAAATTTTGGGTTTATATTAAAATTCACGTGCAGATAAAACAACAAAACGGTTTGGTTTGTTGGCTAAATATAAAATTTGGTTAAGAAGGGGTCGTGCAATCAATTCCCGCCCCTCCATATATAATTTTTAAAGACCAATTCAAATTATGAATGGGGAGGCCGGGCCCACATTGGTCGGCCTGCCTCCATAACCTCGTACCTGTTGGCACATTAAACTTGGCACATTCATTTGGTGTTGGTTGGGCCATATCGTATGGCTTGTATTCATGGTTGGTTGGTTATGCGGCCGCTCGGTGGGCCGGCCCACATGGATGGGTGGGTTCAACTCCTGCCGACCTCTCCTTTTAATGGTATGTAGGTTGGTTGGGGGTAGTGGGGTTGGTGGCCCCTGCCCCCTTTTAATATATATACTTTTTGTTTTAGAAACAATAATGCACCTTTTTAAAAATTATTTTTTTTAAGTTGTAGGAGTCAAATTAATTACCCCACAATTTCGCCGGGAATTTGGCCAGAGTTGGCTAGAATCTAATGGTTGGGTTCAGTCCAGATTGTGGCCTCCTTAAGCTACCTAGTCATCAAAATGTCAACCCAACTTTCACTGTTTCTAATTTTTGCATCCGGACATGGATTGATAAACCATTTGCACCCTTGCAATCAGGAAGATGAGATCTACGATTTGGTTCTGGTTCGAGCATAATCCAAACACTTTTATTTTTGAGTGTCCCTGGGTCCTCCTTGTCCTGTGTGTGTCTCTAGAGCCACCTGGATCAATCCTCCCTACTGAGGAACTTTCGGTCCTCCAAAAGCATGAAAAATAGTATGCAACTTCTTTTTACCATGTTTGCATCACAAGCATCCTGAAAAGGTTTCACTTCCATCTCCTTCACCTTTATTCTTCAGATCCTTAATCGGCGAGTCAACATGTGCTACCTCTGCAACCTATAGTACATTGTTTTACAAATTACATGCTTGATTAACATGACCAACTAATGACCCAAACATCTCATTCTTGCCTCAAGTTTATAACACATACTCGACGGTCAATTTTACATCAAAAAGGACACAATACCCCAGCTATGACAATAAGGCCAACATATCATTGTTGCTTCAACAAGTGATGAAAACACATCATCACTGCAACACATGATTTACAAAGATAAGGCCATAAATTATTTTTTTGACAAGCAATGCAAACATAACATCACTCTCAGAGTGTAAAATTTGACTCAAAATAAGACCAGACATCATTTTTGTTGCACAAGTGATGGAAAACACATCATCACTTTTACATTTTAAAATGCAACAAATGATTTACAAAAGAATGACCATGAAATGACAACATTTCTAGAAACCATTTTTCACTTATTAATGTGAATGGGTCACCTCCATGTGGTGATTTTGCTTGTTGAACAATTGTTTCACCCAGTCCATGCACCAATGCTTTGTCTTTAAGGTGCTGCTCTGGATGGAGCCTCCAACAAGTGGCTCTTTGATGGCCATTTCTATCACAATGACTACAGTAGGTTTTCTTCCTCCATATCTGCTTAACTTGTTTCTTTTCATGTTGTTGAGAGGGTCTTTCACACCTCATCCTTTTGTGTGCTGCCATTCTTTTCGAACACTTAGAAAATGTATGGTTATGTAATCCACGAAAGGTACATGTTTTTCGATGCCATGTTTTACGCTCATCATTATCAACATGATCATAATTGAAATGAACATTTGAAGATCAAAAGTGGTTATACCTTCCCTTGCTATCTTCGGTGTAAGTATGGTGATGAGAGCTTGCCTCAGCTCTTACCCTACAATGGAAACTGCCATGGGCTGATGGGGATGGGTTCCCATCATTCTCTTTCCTCGACAATTTTGACGATGTTTTGGAAGCATACAACACCTTTGAGCATTCTCCTTTGGTGTATTTCAAGCCTGTAAATTGAGGTCTCTGTCCAACCTCCAATGATTGAGTTATGCCTTGGTTATTAACACCAAGTTCTTCTTCCTCCTCATGTTGTAGATCTAACCCAAGAATATTATAGATCTGATAAGAAAGTATAAGATAATGTGAATAGACCCAAGAATAATATGAAATGAATCTTTATTATCAAACCCTTAAGGTAGGGCAACACCATACATTCACTCCTCAAGGAAGGATAATACTCCACAAGCCATATGCTTGTTCATACAAGAATACTTCTCTTCATATCTCTCCATGTGGAGTCTCTAGCCTCTATATAGGCCTCATACATACAATACCATGCATCATTACGATGGTTTCCTCATACCATCAACTAATACCATGGGCCCCTTACATTATTATTAACTACTTGTGGTCCCTTACATGACATGGGTTAATCACCTTATTTATTACTATGGCCCATCCCATTATTACATTATTACCTTGGGTACCTCCCTTGGTACACCATATTACCCCCCCTAGGTATATAACATTCCACCCCCCTTAGCATGTTTCGTCCCCGAAACATGGGAAGAACACAAATAATAAGATCTACTCAAAAGAGTAGTCCACTGATACCATGCACGTGCATCTGCCCATCCAAGAGAAATGTGAACCCTTGATCTCACTGGTGCCTCGCTCGCTTGAGAAGGAAGTTGACCGTGGCCGCTCTTCTGTGTTGATGTCTAGTAGGTGGATCTTCGCTCCTCGATATCCATCATACGGGGGTTGTTGTCCTTGTGGCTAATAGGTTGCCATCTTGTTGGTTGTTTTCTTGCGGGGTGATGTGGGTGATGATATGTTGAAGTTTTAACCCATGATAGCATTTGCTTGACTTCACCCTACTGTGGTGCCTGTTGTGGTGTCTTCTTTTTCAAGATGACTTCAACCACTGAGCCCTCCTCTGATGTATCATCACCTGTAACCTTTTCTTCTGCAGCCTCTGTTTGTGTTTGATTGTCGATCATCAAAGGCTCATCATCTGATATATCAGTCCCTTGAACACCTTCTGCTTCAGCCTCCATGTGCTTTACCTATTTATGGATGGAAATATCCTGTAATGTAATTTTCTTCTTTTTATACCATAGCTTCAGGAATTTCTTCTGTACATTAATATTGATAGTACCCACAGATTCCATCCAAGGATATCCCAAAACAACATCCATATTATCCATATCTGAAGCATAAAAATCACCATGAAACACATATTTATCCATAGAAAGTTTCAAATCCTTATAAATTTGAACATCCTTATCATCAACCTGTGTATTTTCAATATGTTTTGCTGGGACTTGCAATTTTTTTGTCAAATTAACATTGATAAAATTATGTTTACCATTAGGATTGATAGAAACAATTATCTTCCCTTTCTGAATCAATCCATGAACCTGCAGTAAGGAGACACTCGTAGCAATTAACCCCTTATGTGTCCCATTCTGCTTTTTTCTAGCCCGAGACCATTTGTCCAAAAGGACTTTTTCAAATTCTGCATCTGAAAGTTTGGTCAACTGCGTTTTGTCAAGTGAGTACCACCATTTGGCAGCCTCATCATTGAGACTAAACCACACTGAATCCCTCCAAAGTGTCCCATATATACGTTCTTTTCCCTTTGTGAGTTCTTCAAGAGTCATACCACTATCATTCTCTGTAAAAAATTCCTTGCTAGAAGCCATAAAGGTTTGAAAAAATTCACTTACTTGGCTAAAATTTGAAATTGTCACAGTTTAGTCAATATTGCTCAAAATCCCCATTATGACCTGTTTTTAGAAATGGAACAATCATTCTGCATCTACCCATGTGATAGAAATCCTGATCCAGGCATTAGAATTTCAGATCTGCACTGCTACTTTCCCGTCGTGACCCAAAATTTCTGCAAAAAAGAGCTGATTTTAAATCAGCAATATCTCCCTCATCCGGACTCCGATTCAACTGATTTTTTTTTTGAACTTCGGAATTTTCCACAAAAAATCCAGATCTACAATTATATGTTGTAGATCTTGCACTAGGACATCTAGATCTGTGCCGCAAACTCGCTGCCCTGAAAAATTATCTACAACCCCACTGATTTTTAAATCAGCGATATCTCCTTCATCCGGACTCCGATTTGACCGATTGTTTTTTTTGAAATCGGCTATTTTTCATAAAGAATACAGATTTGTAATCAAATTTTGCAGATATTTAACCATAACATACAGATGTAATCTACAAACTCGTCGCCCTTGAAATCCTGCAAAAAGTAAAAAAAAAATCCACATTTGTGCCCAAGAAAGTGCTCTGATACCACTTGTTGTATATCTAACCCAAGAAATATATGATAATAGAAATAACCCAAGAATAACAAGATAGAAATAGATAGAAATGCTTCTTTATTATCAAACCCTTATGGTAGGGCAACACCTTACATTCACTCCTTAAGGAAGGAGAATACTCCACAAGCCATATGCCTGTTCATACAAGAATACTTCTCTTCATATCTCTCTATGTGGAGTCTCTAGCCTCTATATAGGCCTCATACATACAATACCATGCATCATTACCATGGTTTCCTCATACCATCAACTAATACCATGGGCCCCCTTACATTATTATTAACTACTTGTGGTCCCTTACATGACATGGGTTAACCACCTTATTTATTACTATGGCCCATCCCATTATTACATTATTACGTTGGGTACCTTCCTCGGTACCCCATATTACCCCCCCTAGGTATATAACACTTGGTCCATAATGATTGCGCGAGACATTGTGTGGTAATGTAGCAAATATATCCCTTCCTCTTAGTGCATTATCTTATGTGCCCCATAATAATTCATCATGGTCTAACATCCATGTCGATATGTTTGGCAGGATCACCATGCATTTTTCTCATTAGTTGTCATTGTGCCACCATGGGAGGATGCTTGCTACCTGACAACTTTTACTAAGATAATTTTAAAATCCAACTACAGTAAAGCCTATGGGATGAGTTTTGCTATGTGTCCTTCTCACTGCCCTTTTTAATTGGTTTCCATTGCTATTAGTCCCAACCTTCCAACTGCCATCCCAACTCATGTTGCTTGACTCCCTCTCTCTCTCTCCATGTCATTTTAAATATTTTTGCCTCATCCCATTAGAATGACATCACCATGACATCACTCCTTCCATGTGTCGACCTATAATTCATGACATGCGTCACCTAGAAGAGTATGAATTATGTGCCCAAAATGTTGAATCTACCTGCCACATGTCCTTGTTAACATCATCATCCTTTGTTTTTTGAGCGAATCATGATCTATAATCTTTCCTCTTATAAGAGAGATAAATATCCTTCAAGGCATTATTTTACGACCATTTCTTTTATTAAATTACTTTTCCAAAAACCACCAAGTTCAAGTGCTCTCCTCAACGACATTGTTGAGTGGATTGTGGTTTTGGGAGGGGTGCCCTCGTGGTGGATATTTTTTGTTTATCTCCACAATCGACTGTGCAAGAAACCACCTTTAATAAAGCCTTTGTCTATGGTGATTTGAGAAAGATGACACTTAGCCCAATGCTTTCCTCCCAATGATTAGCCATGTGCACCCTAAACAGACTTCCATAATACCATTTTTGGGTTGGCTCCACCTACTCAACGCATCTTGATGATTTACATTTGCATCATGCATGAATCCTTCGAGATTCTCCCACTAGGGTACCATTGACAGGAGGGCATCATTGCACTCCTCTTCTAGCCAATGGGAATAGTTCTTGTGATTGTGTTGTCTTTCATGTATGCCTAGAGCTCTCGCATAGGGGTTACACTAACCTTGGCACCATGTTGAACACCTTTTCCAACTTTAGTCATGTGCCAAAGACTTTAGCCACCTATAACTCTAATATGAAGGTATCTGAGCCACCAAACATTGATTGACTCTATATTTTGATCCAAAAGGCCTTTTCAAGACTTCCACATATCCTTGGAAATCTCTTTTAGATCTCTATCCCTATGGGTGGATTACACCTACATCTGAGATGATATGCTTCTCCAAAACTAGCTCCAAATTCGCTATAATGATTTTGAACTTTTGTTTCTCCTTGAGGTATTTGTTTGACACCTATGCCTCCTACTGCAACCTGTTGACATCAAGGACAACATATTTCCAACATCATCCCCCTTTAGCATTGATGGCAGCACCAACATCAAACAAGACACCTTCTTCTTTTCAAGGAACCCCCTTAACAAAAAATGAGTGATGGCCCGCTATGTCTTAAGATGGGCTGATCCAGATTTTATTCTTTTACTGTGCACGAACAAAATCCCCAACCACTGACACTTTTTCCAATGACCTACAAGGAGATCACAGTGTCACATGAAGTAACTATGGGAGGATGTAGAACTAGGTTTTTGCATCCTTGAGGGATGGTGTGATGTGGTATTTTGTTTTCCTTTTATAATTAACATTCATAAACTCCTTCGCATTCACACATTACTTCACCACATTTCATTCATTACTTAAAACATATCATATAAACCCATAATCATTATTACGCTTTAATAAATTACGATTGTAATAAAATATCTATGCTACAACATATAATAAGAAAATAAACACGCAAAGACACATACCTTACCATGGTTCATACCGATGTGGCACTATGTCCATAAGCATTGTTCCTTATAATAGATAATTTGTACAACAAACATTTCTTATCCTATGCACTCAGCTGTAGGAAGTCCACACACTTAGTTGTAGACTTCGTCCTCTATGCACTCAGTTGCAGAGCCTCATCTTCCTTCCCAAGTATAGATCACAACAAGTCAACCATAAACATAGATCTAGATAATAAGATGATGATTACTCTCTTTATTAATTGACCCTATTATATACTATTACATCAAGGGTCCATCATTACAATATGACAATCCATACACTATGGACTCCCC
Organism: Pinus taeda; assembly: GCA_000404065.3. Classification (NCBI taxonomy): domain Eukaryota; kingdom Viridiplantae; phylum Streptophyta; class Pinopsida; order Pinales; family Pinaceae; genus Pinus; species Pinus taeda. Next base: position 26,258 of record APFE030385876.1, on the reverse strand, counting down.
TAATACAAGATACTATAGTCCAAAAACCATTCATCATGTACAAAATAGTATTCTTTTACAAAAAGAGAGGGGCTTCAACCCGCTCCGAAGCCTAAGGTATATCTACTGTATGGTTCACTTTAGCGCTCTACTGCTCGACTACACGATCTACTTCGCGCTCTGCCATGTCCCTTACTTTGCACTCTACTACCAAAAATGCGGAGTTGTCATCAAAATTTAGGCCAAGTTAGGCTACACACAATAGATCCCCAACACTCACATGTGACTCCTCCCAAGTCACTTAGCTTCTTCGCCTCTTATTCTTTTTGTCATGTGGTTATAGGCCTGGTTGAACTGTTGCAGATCTTCTGTCACCTACTTTTCCATAGTCCTTTATTTCTACAATAGTGCCTATTTCATGTGTTCTGCAACCTTCTGTACCAACATTGTTTCCCTTTTTCAAAGATCATGAAGCTTCTCATCCACTGCATGTGATAACTAGAGGCCCTCATCCTATGAAGGCTCAATCCTCTCTATGAAAATATACTCCTCATTCTCCAATTCCTTAATTTTATTCTAGAGAGCCTTACTCTCATTAATCTTCATGAACCTCTTTGAAATTGGTAAGGTCTTTGTAGATGCCTGAATATATTATAACTATTGTTGCTTCTGTTGCATTTCTTCCTGCAATTTTTGTAAATTTGGATCTTCCTGTAGAAAAGTCCAAATTTTTAAACTTTCATCTAACAACTTCCCATAGTCTGCCAATGTTGTAGAGATGTTTTCCATTACATTCTTTAGGTGAGACTTCCTTTGATTCCTTGTTCCCATTCACCTAGTTGGATGTAGCTTAATTTGCAACTCACTAATCTACATTTCATACTTAAATTGCACTTCAAAAATTTTGTCCTTATACCTCTTCACTGCAAGGCCAAGCTTCACAACCTTTTCTTCTACTAGCTATTCTTCTTAGACATAAAGGTCTAAAATCTCTTTACATGTGATTTTGACCTCCTCCTTGATCTTCTGGTGTTCCTCTGCCATTTGATCCTTTTCTTGCATCACCTACTCAAGATTCTGTCACAACACAACTCACTCTATTTCCACCTATATATTCATCTCTTATGTATGTTTTTACCATAGCTTCAGTTCCTCAATTATCTCCATGTGGATCTTGTGTTGTCTTTGAAATGATAATGTTGTGATTTTCATATCGATGTGATTACACTGTTTAGCCTATTGCTTTAGTTTTGCGAAGTCGAACTATATAGCTCCTACATGTATCTATGATAGCCTCATTGCAAGCATAGGCTAAATCTTCCTTTTTGATCCAACCCTTTACTCTATTTGTATTGGTTGTCTAATAGTCTGTATCAATATCTTTAATTCTGTGATTCACTCTACAATGCTGGTCAGAAATGTGCCATAATGATATTCTCCTCCACAACAGGATTTTGTTGTCACCTCTTAAATATTTTCTTTGATCTGCTCAAGGTCTCCATCAGTAAGGACCATTGGTGTAATTTCTTTCCTCTTATCCAGTTTTTTCTTATTTTTTATCTGTGTGGAAGGCTCGCCCTTGAACTTCCTCTTCTCCATGACAATTGTTTACGTTTCTTCCTTTTCTGTCTCCTTGGTATGCTCATCTCCAATAGGAGGATCCTTCTAACCGTCATCATGGTTCCCTTCTTCCTATGACTATTGTTACGAGCATACCATTGTCTTCCATGATTCTAGATAATCCCTTCTCACGAAAATTAAGCACAATTTCTTCCCAAGATTGTTCAGACAACATACACAATGAAAAATATTTGCACTTCATCGCATAATCAATAGTCAAGTTCTTGATTCATAAAGTTATTAATCTGGTTGGGAAGCGGCTTATTTATAAAAATTATGAAATTAAAACCACATCATTAGATTAATTTGGGTTAATATTTTTCGCTAGTTACATATCTATCCTTAGATTTTTCCAATCTATCCTCATAAATTCATGTTTCTGCGTACTTTACCCTTTTAACAGTCATATTCTTATTTTTTGGTGAACTTCAATTCATTCCAATATGTAGCAAACATCCATCTTACGTCATAGCTCCTACGAACTTTAGCACACTCCAAACTGTAGTGAATTACTTTCTATATCGAAGCTCTCCCTTTGTAGTGTAGTTGATTGTCAAGTTCCCACTTTCAACTACAGGTGTCACTAATACTTTCCTCCTTTCTTGCTCAGAGTGAAGCTTTAGGGGAAGGGTTGTCCATATACAACTTTAGCCTACTACAATTTATGTTTCCTTGAATCAATTCTCCATTTATCTTTGCTAACTGAATTGTTTCTCCATTAGTAACATACTTGATAATGTATGGGCCCAACCAATGCATTTTGAATTTTCCTAGGAACTTCACAAATTTATTGTCATAGAGGAGAAAAGGGTATCCTACCTAGAAATTATTTTTCTTAATATGCATATCATGCCAGGACTTTTCTCTTACTTTTTATACTTTCTGATGCGATCCTGCTATAAAATTTTCTTGTTCCAAAGAAACCAACTACTAGATTCTATCCGCCATTATGTTATGGTCTACCATATTGGTAAAATTTGCAATCCTTAGACTAGGAGCAATGTATTCTATGGGAAACACAACTTCCTATCCATAAACCAATCTTAACGTGTATTACCTGTCAACTTCTTGTAGGTAGTCTTATAAGCGCATAATACTACTGGAATTCTACGGTCCCAATCATATCTCTTTACATTCCATACCTTAGTTAGTTCATCCTTTGAAATTTTGTTAAATGCTTCTATATTTCCATTAGACTGAGGATGATAAGGAGTTCTACTTTGATGATAAACTTGGAATTCCTTAGTTAATGATTCGATGGTTTTATTCAGAAACTGGGAACCTTGGTCACTCATCAAAATATTTTGACATCCAAATCTTAACACTAGGTATTCAAAAATAAACTTTTGAATGATCTCTGCACTACAATCCCTTACTAGTTGTGCTTCAACCCATCTTGTCAAATAATCAGTTGCAATAATTATGTACGTCATACAAGTTCTCTTCCCAAGCAGATTAATTGGTCCAACAAAATCAATAATTCATTTATCAAAATATTGTAATGTGTTAGGTCCCTATAATACTAGTGATTCCCCAATTACTATTTTCATTGTATCCCTTATTGTTATTATTGTGCCCTATTGTCCCCATATTGTTATTAGTGTGCCCCATAGAAACCCACTATTGTTATTGTTGTGCCCTTATGTTATTACTGTTAAGTCAGCTTCATTATATGGTGACCCCTTAGAGTCCTATATATAGAAAGGAGGTTTAGTCATTTGTATCATCCAAGAATTTTTCATTTGTGTAATGTAAAGGAGGCTTCCCCCTCAAAGAGGTTGAATTCTAAGGCATTGATCTATATTTTCTATCTTTTTGTGAACTGATTTCCTAACATTTGGTATTAGAACTTTGGCTACTCCAAACAGGTCATCGTAGAATTTTTTCTATAACTATTTTTTGCGATGTTTCAAAAGCTAAAAAAAAACCCCATTTTCGCTGAAAGCATTATAAAATTTTGGTACAAATTTCCAAGCGTGTCTCGTGATACTTTTGGATATATGATTTGAGGAAGTTAGGGTTTTGGCAGACTCCCGAATCACATTCCAAACAAGTGACCTAGGGAAAATTATCACAAACTTTGTTCTAAGCATTAGATTGAAACTTCGTAAGAATTTTCAAAAAGAGAACAATGTGTAGTTTTGTGTATATCAGGTTTAGATATTAAGGTCAAAATAGTGACACGTGGCACTTCGTACAATTTCTCTCTACTCAACTAGTCTATAATCAGGTCACCGTGGAAGATTTGGCATAACTCTTCCTTGGAGAACCAAATATTGATCATACTTGTGGGGTTAGAAACAGGAATAAAAGGGCTATTGTAGGATTTGATTTCACACATTCGAGATCCACTGTTGTAGAGATACAACAGATTCAATATCGATCTCTTACAAAGTGAAAAAAAGGTGTGTAGTTTTTTTTTTTAATTTTTCATAAGATTAGTTTGAAAATTTAGTTTGAAGGAATTCAAAGGGAATAATGAAGAATTATTAGCATTAATTTATGCCCCAAAGAAACACCTAGTAAGAAACCTGAAATCTCTAACATGACTCGTGAAGAAGAGGAAGAAATACAACATGATATATCAAAATTACAAGACCAAGTACAACAAATTTCACTCTCACAAAAGGTAAATGAAGGCAAGATGAATTGTGTGGACGCTAATATAAATGGAATTCAAGTTAATATGGATGGCATGGACACTAATATGAATGGCATGGACGCTAAGATGGAAGAATTGATGATAAATTTGAATAAGTTGCTACAAGAAATGGTTACCAATGGTGAAAGGGTAGTAAAGGAAACTCATGGATAGAACAAAAGAAATGTTAGTCATTATTTCATAGACTCTAATGTTGGATTGAAAACCCACCATGTCCCAAAAATCGATATGAGGAAGCTTGATGTCAAGGATCCTCGAACATGGATACTATAGATGGAGCAATTGTTCGAACTCCATAATGTGCAAAACACACAGAATGTACGTATTGCAACTTTATATTTGGAACCAAATCAGTTTGTATAGTATTAGTGGCTTTGCTCTCATAAATAAATTGTCACTTAGTCACTTTTTATGGAAGAAATGATAGCACATTATGAGGATACAAAAAGAAACACCCTTTTTAGCCAATTGATAAATCTCAAACAAAAGGGTTCAATGATGGAGCACATTGAGGACTTCCAAAACTTGAACATAAAGGGTAAAAGATATTCCAGAGGAGCATATAGGATTGATGTGTTCATAGGGAATCTAAAGGATAATATCCAACATGAGGTTCACCTTTGGGAACCTGATTCATTGGAGAAGGCATTTAGGTTAGATACAAAAATGGAAAGGAAAATTATGGCAACCAAGAACCCTACCACTCACAACTATAAAGATAGAAGTGTTGTTAACCCTAGCCTTCCACAACCTACAAGATTAACACCACAACAATTGGAAGAGAAAAGAGCAAAAGGGCTTTGTTATAGTTGTGATAGCAAATACACTAAACGTCATAAGTGTGCTAAGAAGAAATTATTCTACACAGATTGTGAAGAGGAGGAAGAAAAGGGACAAGAAATGTCAAAAGAAGAGGATATACTCCAGGAACAAACACTAGGTAAAGAAGAAATGAATCTGACCATATCTTTCAATGCATTGGCTAGAATTACCACTCCTCAAACTATCAAGATAGAATGACATATCAAGAAGAAAAAGGTAATATTGTTGATTGATTTGGGGAGTACCCATAATTTTATTCATTGTAAGATAGCCAAGGAATTCAATTTCTTCCTATATCTAGCACTCGAGTGTCAAGTGATGGTTGCAAGTTGAGGAACAATAAATTTCTTCCATAATATCAAGCTATCCATGGGAGAATATGTATTGAATATCCCAATGCTTTCCATTCCAATGGGTAGTGATGATGTTGTAGTAGGACACCAATGGCTACAATCCTTGGGTATAATAGCTTTTAATTTTTAGGAACTTTTCATGAAATTTTGTGCGGAAGGAAAGGAAGTTGAATTAATGGGTATTGCACGGAAAACGAGAAAAATAATCAGCTCTAACGGTATGACAAAGATTCTAAAGAAGGGACAATGAGGCCTAATTGCACAATTTGGTTCTCTGGAGGTTCCCACACTAAAATCATTTGTTTCTATAGATCTCCAAAAATTCATGGACAATCATTCCAAGGTATTTAAGACTCCCTAAGGCCTCTCACCTATCTCATGATCATGATCATGCGATTCATTTGATTCGAGGAAGTGTTCCTCCAAACATAAGGCTGTAGATATATCCTTATTCCCAAAAGAGTGAAATTAAACGTATGTTTGTAGAAATTCTAGAAGCTGGTATAATTCAATATTGTCAAAGTTCTTTCTTTGCTCCAGTAGTATTCGTGCACAAGAAGGATGTATGATGACGCATGTGTCTAAATTATAGGGAGCAAAACAAGATCAGTATTAAAGATAAATTTCCCATTCCTGTCATTAATGAATTATTGGATGAATTTCATGCATCAATTTACTTCACCAAATTGGATCTTCATTCAGGATGTCATCAAATCAGAATGAAGACTGAGGACATCCCAAAAACAACATTTAGAACTCATAAGGGTCATTATGAATTTTTGGTCATGCATTTTGGCCTTACCAATGCACCTTCTACATTTCAAGGTTTGATGAATTCCATTTTAAAACCCTTCCATAGAAAAATTGTTTTAGTATTTTTTGATGATATACTAATCTACATCAAGTCTTGGAAGGATCATGTTGAACATGTTGACAGGGTGCTCAAACTATTGAAGGAGAAACAATTATATGCAAAAAGCTCAAAATGTTTCTTTGGAGTACAAGAGGTAGAATATCTTGGTCATATTGTATCTCATGAAGGTGATAAGGTGGACCCTAGCAATATTAAAGCCATTAAGAAATGGAAAGTCCTCACATCCATAAAGCATTTGTGAGGATTTCTCAGGTTGATAGGGTAGTGTCGCAAGTTTGTTAAGGATTATGGGTGAATAGTAGCACCTCTAACATCATTATTGAAGAAAGATGCATTTTCATGCACTCTAGAAGAAATAAAGGCCTTTGAACATCTTAAAGAGGCAATGTGCCAAGCACTAGTATTACCTACATCGAACTTCACAAAAACCTTTATTGTGGAAAGTGATGCTTCAGGAAATGGAATTGGTGTTGTTTTAATGCAAGATGAAAGACCCATTTGTTTCAAAAGTCCTCCAATGAAAGGAAAGTATTTACACAAAGCTATTTATGAGAAGGAAATGTTGGCAATACTAGATGCACTTAAGAAATGGTGACCCTACCTAATGGTAAGACACTTCAACGTAAAAACGGATCATGATAGTCTTAAATACTTTTTAGAAAAAATATTATCCTCTGAAGAGAAACAAAAATGGATCACAAAGATGTTGGGTTATGACATTGAAATCATATACAAAAAACGGAATCAAAATGTTGTGACAGATGCACTCTCAAGAAAGGATGAGGATGCGAAAGCATTGTTTTGTGCCATTTGTATTATCCAACCAGATTGGATAAATGAAGCAAGGGATGAATGCAAGAATGACGAAGAAGTGTGGGCACTCATTCAAAAGTTACAATAAGATCCCAGTACATCTAATACATTTAGCTGGATAAATTATTCATTATGGTACAAATATCACTTATACCTATGTAAGAATTCCCAACTCAAAGAAAAGATTCTTATCGAATTGCACACTTCTCCCATCAAAGGGCACTCTGGATTTTTAAAAACTTACCACATGGTTAAGAAGGAATTTTTTTGGGATGGCCTTAAATCGGATATTCAAAAGTTTGTGGTAGAATTTTTGGTTTGCCAATAAAATAAAGTTGAAACAATTAAGACCCCAAGTCTATTACAACCTTTATTCATTCCAATCCAACATTGGGAGGAGGTTTCGATGGATTTTATCACAGGTTTACCCAAGTCTGAAGGAAAGAGTGTCATCATGGTGGTAGTTGATAGACTTACCAAGTATGTACACTTTTGTGCATTGTCACATCCATTTAAAGCCCGTACTGTTTCTACTGCATTTATGGAAACAATTCGAAAGCTACATGGGAGCCCAAAGATTATTGTAAGCGACCGATATCCCAGTTTCATTGGAATTTTTTGACATAATTATTTTCTTGTCTCGGTACTCAGTTAGCTGATAGTTCCTCTTATCATCCTCAATCTGATGGGAAAACTGAGATAGTAAACAAATGTTTGGAAGGATATCTGCATTGCTTTGTATCTGATAAATAGACACAATGGGTCAAATCGTTTCCCCTGGCTGAATGGTGGTATAACACTTCCTTCCATACTGTAGCAAAAATGACCCCATTTATGGCACTTTATGGATATCATCGACCATCCATCACATCATATTTAAGAGAAAACTCTAAGGTTCAAGCAGTGGAACATCACATCAAGCATCAAAAACAAGTTCTCGAACTCTTAAAAGATAACCTCACATTGGCGCGGAATAGAATGAAATAATAGGAAGATGAAAATCGCAATGAATGAAGTTTTGATGTAGGTGACTGGGTATTCCTACGGCTACAGACATATAAAAAAATTTCCATCAAGCAAGCTAAGAAGGATAACAAATTATCACCAAAGTATTATGGTCTGTACAAGGCGTTGCAAAAGACTCGTACTATGGTATACAAATTGGAGCTTCCTGCAATGTTCTGAGTGCACACAGTTTTCTACATTTTATGTATAAAGAAAGTTATAGGTGACAAGCTCCCAGTTCAAACAATATTGTCAGAACTTGATGAGGAAGGAAAAATCATATTGGAACCGGAAGAACTCATAGAAATAAGAACTTGACAGCTATGAAATCGATTAATTTCAGAGTATCTCATCAAGTGGAAGAACTTAACCATTGAATATTCCACATGGGAGGATGATAATTTTATACAAAAGCATCCAGAACTACACAAGCGTTGATGAAAATGATTTTTAGAAGGAGAGGGGCATGTTAGGTCCCTATAATACTAGTGATTCCCCCATTATTATTTTCATTGTATCCCTTAATGTTATTATTGTGCCCCTATTATCCCCATATTGTTATTAGTGTGCCTCATAGAAACCCAATATTCTTATTGTTGTGCCCTTATGTTATTACTATTAGGTCAGCTTGATTATATGGTGACCCCTTAGACTCCTATATACAGAAGGGAGGTTTATTCATTTGTATCATCCAAGAATTATTCATTTGTGTAATGTAAAGGAGGTTGACCCCTCGAAGAGGTTGAATTCTAAGGCGTTGATCTATATTTTTGTGTGTTGGTTTCCTAACATAATGTAATTTGTGGTACCATTGGAATCCCATCTCTTCTTGAAGGTTTTCCTATTCTTTGGCACACATCACAAGCTCTGAAATACTCCTTTGCATCTCTTAATAGTGTAGGCCACCACAATCCTACTCTCAAAATCTTCTGCGAAGTAGCTTTTCTTTCATAATGACCACCAACTGCGCCCTCATGAGCCTCTATTAGAATGATTGTCGTTTCATATTCAGGAACATGTTTGCATAGTATCTCATTTGGTCCCATCTTATATAAGTGTCCAACTATCAATGGAAAATCAGTTGCCTTCACCACTAATTCCTTCTTTTGTTTCATAGTATATTCTAAAGGAGCCATTCATGTGTTCAAAAATTGAATAATGTCTATAAAATTATCATCTGAAATCATCATTGCAAATAATTGCACCCTCATGATCCTCCGGTAGAATTATTTTCCTTTCATGTTCAGGAACATATCTATACAGTTCTCCTTTGGTCCCATCTTATATATGGGTCCAGCTATCAATGAAAATTAGCTTCCTTCACTACTAATTCCTTCTTCTGCTTTGTAGTATATTCTGAAGGATCCATTCCTTTGTTCAAAAACTGAATAATGTATACAAAACGATTATCTATAATTCTCATTGCAAATAACTATGCATCAGGGAGCTTGCCTTATATTCTAGTTGGTTCTTCACCTCTTTCCAATATTGACAAATGATCAGGTCATGCATTTAGTCTTCCTGGATTAAAAACACTTTCAAAGTCATATTTCTGGAACAACAATAACCATATGCAAATCTTCCCTCCTAAAACATTGATTATTAACTATATAATTTAATGCAGAATGATTTGTAAACATATTGAAATGTGATCCTAGTGAATAATATCTAAACTTTTGCAAGGCACATACCATTCCCTATCCTTCCCTTTCGCTAGTTGTGTAGTTCTTCTCATCTTTAGATATTTTCCTACTTGTAAAATCTATAGGATGATCAATTTCTCCTATACTAGTTTGTGCTAGTACCACCCCCAAATATATACAAGAAGAATGCACATGTACATGAAGTTCCTTATTCTAATCACGGAATACTAATATAAGAGAAGCTACCATATTTTCCTTCAATATGTCAAGTATCTTTTGAAATTCTTCATCCCATTGAAAAATGACATATTTATTCAACATTTTCTCCATAGGCATAGTAATCTCAACATATGTTTGATAAATAATTTGTAATATCCCGTATGTCCCAACGTAGTGTGAAGCTATATTATTGTCTTCGGTGGAGATAAGTTCACAATCATAGCAGTTTTTGCAAGGTCTACCGTCAAACCTTGTTGGTAAAAAATATGCCCCAACAATAGACCAAAATGTACACAAAATATGCATTTATTTATGTTCAGGGAGATCTTATATTGTCTACATGTATCAAGTATAAGTCTTAAACTTCCAATATCTTTTCTTAGAAACCCAAATAATCTCCAATCATAAAAGTATACTTCTAGAAATTTCTGGATATATTCTTTGAAAGTTGCAACCACCACACTTGAAAATATAGCGGGGGGATTATTCAGTCCAAAAGGCATCACTTAATATTGGTATGAACCCTATCAGCCTCCTGCTGCAGTAGGTTACTCATCTTTCATGATTGAAATTTTTACATGCCAAATATGTCATTCTTTGCATGCTGCAATGTTCCATATTTGCTACCGATGCCAGAAAGCAGGCCAGGAGAGTGTGCCAGTTCAAGTGCCACTATTGTGTTCCAATTTTGATGTATTATTCTATTTTGAACAAATTTCAGTTAAAGGGAGGTCCAAACAGTTTAATCTTGGTCTTCGTAGGTTTCAGTTTCCTGTTTTAGAATATAGAGAATGAATATCTTTCCAAACAGCTTAATCTTGGTAGATTCTTAGACAGGTAAAGAATCAAAGGAGCCCAACTGCTTAATCTGGGCCTTTGGAAGAAATAAGTGTAGATGTAGATAAGAAGATAGAAAAAGAAAAAGTTGAAAAGCTGGGTTTGCAAGTCCAAATTTACCCAAACCAAAAGACAAAAAAATGCTAGGTAAGTAGGTTGGGTAGTTAGTTTGGTGGTTGCCGAATCAATGATTGTGATCAATTTTGTGTCTTCAAGTGTCATATCTATTCAGGTCACAGTCATCAGGCAATTTCATATGGAGGAGCTCAAGCGAGGCATGACTAACCTTCCCCTTCTTCCTCTTCCCTAAATCATTTACTAACTTCCCCTAAAGAGGTCAAGATTTGCTTGATATCTCTTAGTTTCATCATTTTCCATATCATTTTCCTTGGTAAAAATCTTCTTTACTCAAGGATGGTCCATACTTTCTCTACAAAGTTCTATCTCCTCTTTAAAGCCTAAGATCTCTGAGACTTACCGCTTTCTTGTCATTTCATATTAACTCCTGACATTATTATGTAAATCCCTATCAATTTCCTTTCCCCCTACTAAAACTATGTTAATAATTCCCCTACGTAAATATCCCCTCCCTCTGGTTGAAACATAACCATAAATATCCCCTTGGGAATTACTAAGTTCACTTGGATCTTAGTAAGAACCCTCATCTCTGCATAAATTTTGCCTCCGAGGTGTTTGGACTCCTTCCAAAACATAGAAAACCCCTTCCAAATGCATTAACCAACCCCCGCGCATTGCATTTTTGGGATTTATTAATGTTTGATTAATAAATAACCAAAGCGCCGAAACATATTAATCGTTAACCTAAAGTCCAAACCCACCCACGGCCGCAAATAATTCTAGGTTTAACGAGCACCGTGTTTCACTAAACCCCAACCATCTTCCCCTCCCGTCCACCATCGGATCAGCCCTCCCAGATCTGATGACCCTCATGCATATCGGGTGCCCTTTTGTGATGGTTAGTTAGCACCCAATGGCTGACGGTTTCATCGTCGTACACCGAGATAGCTGGCGGCATCCCATTGCATCGAGCCGCCCCTGACAAATACCACCTCCATACCAAAAGCGGTCCGACGCCAACCGCTTACCGCTCTCCCCTCGCGTGACGTAGGTACCATGTCATCCTGCCGCGTCACCCTGCCACATCGCCTCCACCTCACCTCTTCCTTCTTGCGTCGGCCACCTGCCATGACATCACCCCACTGTACTGCCATGTCACCTTGCTGACATCATCATACTAATGTCATCATTGTACCAGAGGACCCCACTTCTGACGTCATGTTGACATCATCCGTCGTACCATTGACGTCATGTTGATGTCAGCAGCTGAAAAAACGTGCAAGTGCAAAATCTAAGCTTCGGAAGCCCGGAATGAGAAACAAGGGATGTTTTCGATGCACGAATAGCGCTTGGCGCTAATCGCGCATCGGTACGGGAAATGGGCCAAAGAGGGGAATCTTTAGGGAATCTTTTGATTCCTCAGCCATTTTTGCACCGAAAAAGGCAGAAAAGGCCCGATTTTGTGAATTTTAGCGTATCAAAAGAAAGAGAGAGACCCGGTGCAGATATTAAAGAGTATCAGAGCAGATGTGAAGCCAAAAACCATGTCAAAGAGTATGAGTGTTGCGACGAAGTGTATCAGTGAAGTTCTTCTCAGGGCTCGAGGTGAATGGAACATTAAAAGAAAACCTTGAAAGTCAAGAAAGTAGTTAAGGAACCATTCAAAGTGCATCATCACAATGATTGCACATTAAAACTCACATGAAATCAATGGATCAAAACTAAATGCACAGTTATTGCAGAACCACTGCACCAGGTCACCAAAGACACCGTATTAATTCATTTTGATCCAGCTGCCTCTGGCATAGCCCAAAGGATATTTTCTTGCATTTAATTCCAGCATAAGTTAGGTTGTTAAAAATATTTCATGCAGACCTGTTTAGGTCACCTGTAATAAATACTTTTGGATATTTTACCTATATGTACCACCCTGAACAATGTAAAGAGGGTTGGTCTTTGTTGGTGTTATCACTCAGGTTGTCCCTATGCTCCTAATAGGGATACGGCCGAGGTAACCACAAACCAATCTTCTGATTGCAGGTTCTAGCCCACCTGCAATCGGAGAGGGCTCTCTCCCTTCGATTCAACCTTAGTTGATGATTTTTGGCTAGCTTTCTGACTTCAAGGGAATGTTGGTTGTGGTTGGAAAGAAGGTAGGATTCTCGAACAGAGAGGCAAGGTAACTAGTGATAAGTTTCGAACCACTGGGCATGGAGTCACAGATTGAGGCTTGCGAGCGGTTTCTTGGTCACAAGGGGATACAGAGCGGGATAGCCACACAGGATACAATTTTCTGTCTGCTAAAAGTACGGAATGGACATCAGGGATGAAAGGAAAAGGAGAATCATTTCATCATGTCGAAAAAGAGGAGAA